>JAGMWU010000041.1:665915-722579 GCA_018697195.1 Certhia americana | reverse complement strand
TGACCCATGGCCTTGCTGAGAGACACAAAATGGCCGTCACTGACCCACGGCCTTGCTGAGAGACACAAAATGGCGGCCACTGACCCACAGCCCTGCTGAGAGATACAAAATGGCCGTCACTGACCCACGGCCCTGCTGAGAGACACAAAATGGCCGTCACTGACCCACGGCCTCGCTGAGAGACACAAAATGGCTGTCACTGACCCACGGCCTCGCTGAGAGACACAAAATGGCGGCCACTGACCCACAGCCTTGCTGAGAGACACAAAATGGCCGCCACTGACCCACAGCCTTGCTGAGAGATACAAAATGGCGGCCACTGACCCACGGCTTCACTGAGAGACACAAAATGGTGGCCAGTGACCCACAGGCTGCAGTAACCCAGACCTGGTGCAAGGTTTTCTCTGGATGAAAGTCAAGCTGGCCCCCGGAATGGGTAAATGGGGAGAAAGCCACTGACCCTCTGGGGGTTAATGACCACTTTGTTATTGAACCTCCTGAGAATTTGGTTGCTTATCCCAAGAACTAATGAGTGAATCAAATTACCTTACCCTAAAGCTGCCAGGCAGGCTGCAGCTTTACAATTTTCAGCTCAGAGCAATCGCTTTTTGTGTTGCCATAGCCCTCTCACTAGGGATAGAAATGAGCCAAGACACAAGACCTTTAACAATGTGAAAAGGGTTCTGGTCTGGTCCTCCTTATAGCTGAGCCATCCTGACTCTGATTACAGCAAGCTCCTACCATAAGGTCCAATTGCAGACTATGACTGCTGGACTACGACTGCAAATACTAATTTGCTGACTAAATGCAGGCCTTAGCTAGCTTGACTATGACTGACCAGGCTCTAACTCCATCAGACCCAGACTGACCTTCCAGCTGAGTTTTGTGCCACTAGTAACTCCCATTCCTTATTTTGCTCATCCTTTCTACTCCCTGGATCTTTCCTTCTTCCTGAGGGCTCTCTTTCTCCAGGTCCTCCTCAAAGAGCTCCTCACCCATCAAAAAGCCCCTCTAACCACCCAACCCACCCTTTCTATCACACCCATCCTTATTAGTCACAGCTGTGGCCCATCAAAACCAAGGCTGCTCCTCTTCTCTGGTGATCAGCACAACTGTGCCTTAGTAGGGGCAAGGTTACCTGTAATGCCTTCTTTCACGCCACATTTTTGCATCTCTTACATCACCCATTCTAGCCAGAACCTCAACAGAATCCTCCAACTGTGTGGTAAGACACCTCAGTGTCCAAGTCAGAGAGGAATACAGGAGGTTTTAAAAAAACGAATAAAGAAAAATGAGCATCAATACGGAAATTCAGATGTTGCTAGTAAAATACTTTAGAGACATAAACAGGATGTTTTAATTTAGTAGGTTTTTGTGGTTTTGCATTAAAAGGAGCTAGATAATTAAAAGATAAGCATGTTGTAGAACTTAAACCATGGTAATCTCCTGTTAAAAGATTTCCAATTAAAAAACCCCTAGAGGTAAACCAGGCTGTTATGGTTTACAATTTAGTTCTCCTTTTTTTGACGAGAGGACGTTTCCTTATGAATCCTAATGAGAAAAGACTGTGGAAATTAAGATATTAAGTACATTGATGGAAGAGTCTCTGAGAACTGAAACTTGCCTCACAGAGACTGAAAGCAACCATAGCCTTGCTTTTATATCAACTTGGGGATTAAGGAAAAAAAAAAAGGCAAACCAAGAAAGAAATTTAGAGTAACCTATTAAATGGCTTTTGCAAAAAAGAACTTGTTACCATTAGGTAAGTCAATTGTTCATCCAACACAAACTTGGCATCCATGCTTTTCCTTGTGCCTGGGATGAGTGGAACACTGCTCTGAAAAACACCTCATCCACACTGTCTGTCCTTAGCTTCCCAGAAACAGACAGATAATAGATACAATTATGTAAAATGAAAAAAAACCCCATGCTTTACATGGATATTTTCCACACTCAAAACTGATGTGCAGAATTTCAGAACAGGGTTTACAGTACTGGCAAGAAATGCAGCTGCACAGCTGGGGACAAGTGAGCTATGGGCCTGAGAAGAGGCTCCCACATGCCTTCTTTATTTCCAGAGGAACAAAATAATTTCTTAATTATTTTCTTGTCAGTCTCATAAAATATCAACTGATACCCATACAAATTTCCTTCCTGTCATTCCAAGGCCCTCTCCAGGCCAAGTTCCTCTCTGCACTCCTCCTCTCCCTTGTTAGCTGAACTTGCAGGACTACACTGGGCATCACATGCCAAGCACTTGCACACAGAGAAACTCCTGTTTACACAACAACTGCCTCTGGTGCTGGCACATGAAAAATGAAGACTGGTTTTCAAAAGGGAAGGCTTACAAAAATAATAACATAGTACAAAAGGAATTTGAAAAACATACCGCATTTTCATCTTCTGTCTCAAAGAGATTGACATTTCGTGACCATCTCCCAGGCAATTCCAGCTAAGATACAGGAAAGTCTCCAGAAAACTATGGCATGTAATGCACTCAAAAGGTGCACAGAAAAGAAGTTCTCCTCAGGCAAAGATGACAATCCTCAAAGTTAAGTTTCGCCAGCTCCCAATAATGCAAGAGAACAAAGCAATCTCTGATTCCATTTTTAACTCAATGTTGATCAAAAGCCACACCTTGTATGGTTTAGCGCAAAAAAGCTCCAAACTCCACACAACAACCTTAATTCTCAACTAAGCAGCCTCCATTTATCAAGTTTTCACAACTTCTAATCTTTGTCTCCTTCTATTACAAGGTAAATAAAAAATCTGGAAAATGAACTAACCTAGTTAATCGCCCTTCAGTTTATTAAGTTCCTCTGAGAGAAAAAAAAAAAAATCAGTTATCTGAGTTATATTTTACATCTGTTATGGAAAGAACTTACTGAACATTTCCAGTTCATCACAAATTTCACCTTTAACTTTACTATACTGCAATACTGACAAAGTTCTGCTATTGATTAAATTGTTTTTATTGATTAAAAGCTTTTCTTAACACAATCTACAGCCATGCCTGTCTGATAGGTTGGATGGAGGCTAATTAGTCTTCATATAGTTATTGTGACAGATGTTTCACAGTTCTTGAGAGGAGCTTTCAACCAATTTTAGGACTAACCCCTATTTAAGGACTTGAGCATTTCAGTGTAGAAGCATCAAACATTTTAACTGACACAGCTAGAATTATCTTCAGGCTTTTTTTCTTTTCTCAGGTTGACCAGGTTTAAATTCCCTACATTTCAAGACTAAAAGAAGTTCTGAACTGTGCACTGATGAAAGCAGACAGCTTGAGAGCAGAGTGTAGTGACATGATATCCTCCTCATAAACAACAAATGCATTTCTGCAAGTGGTACCTAACCAGTTCACCAGTAAGACACGTGACACCTCCCATTTTTGGGGAACACAGCACTGGACTGGGAGTCCAGTGTACAAGGCTGCCTCCTTTGCTCCAGGCTTCAGCCAGGACAATTTCCATCCCTAGGGTGGAATTGTGCTCCATCTTTTGCAGCTCCCATTGCAGCAATGAAACTTTGTTAATGACATCACCTGCTGCTGCTAATCTCTGCTAGTGGCAGAGATGTTCCTTCAAAGGAAACCGACCACGTTCCATCAGCTCCTGCCTTGAAGGCCAGGATGTGGCTCTTGACTTGTGTTATACTTCCACCTTGTGGTAAATTTGTTTCAGTACACGGCCTGCTTCAGGCAGCTTTCATGGAACACCAAAGTGCAAACCCTCCCCATCATGAACACTGATGTTTATTACAAACACAACCAAAGCATTTTTGCCTCCGTAACACTCAGCACCTGCCCCAGTTTTGCTGTTTTATAGATAAAAAAGGGTTTCAGTTTAGGGGTTTTTTTTCCTTTGCAAGTTTTATCACTGCACAAATACCACCTTGCCCGCTACTCCCCAGTATATTTCAGTGAATTTTATTACAAATTAGGAGAAGATAAATAAAAACCCCAAAAATTTAGTCAAGGATTTTAGGATCGTCACACAAAGTTCACCTGGAACATTAGGGCCAACAAAGAAAACATAAATAAATGCTTGAGACAAAACCTGGAATCGCTGTGAGAAAGGCTATAGCATCATCTGCTACATAGCATACTTTTGCATGATATAGGAGATGAAAGCATGGAATTCAAGGCAAACCAAGTGCAACATGCTAAAAAAAATAAAAGAAAATTAAGCTGGATAAATTATGTGAAATGCCTTGAAACACCACTCTGGCTGATCATTAAAGAAGGCAAGTTTTACATAGGAAATTATTCTCAGGATTTGCTTTTCTCTTTAAAATGAACTGCACATTCAAAAAAAAAAATAAAAAATCAGTTAACCCTTCATTATGCACGTCCTCTTTCAAGAATTTCTTATGTCCCTAAGGTACACTTGCAGCCCAAAACTACTAAACTCTTTCCTCTTAAATGGACTGTATATGAGGACTGGGACAAAGCTGTCACATACCTGGGAGAGGTAGCTGAACTAATAAACCACTAACTCTTGAATCCTTGTTGAGTTTTTGTGTCATATCCAAGAGCTCTTCCTGTGAAATGTCTTTGGGCCTCAGTATGATCTCACTAGAAATGCCTGATAAAAACCAAAAAAACAGAAGACATGTCAGAATAAGGAAATTGAATGGTGTTCAGCTTAGTCATTAAGTCCAAAAATCTGTCTGATTCTTAACAACTGTTTCCAAACACCATTTTAAGATACAAAATGAAACTTATGGCTCCATTCAAATCCCATTAAAAGTACTTTCTTCATACATCCATGTAATTCCTTAGGTCCATCAGAGAAAACATGGAAGAAATTGGTGCAAAATTTAATTAAGACACTGAGGGGATTCCTCTTGCTTTTTAAAGAAGAGTATCTTGTGCTTACCAAAGGAACACTTATATGACATACCCACAGCTGCAGCTGCTTTTATCTTGTTCCTGACATAGATGTGGCTGGCTGGATTGTCTCCTACTAATATGACAGTGAGGTGAGGCCTCTGGTTCCCAGCGGATATCCATGATTCCACATCCCTTCGAACTTCTTTCAAAACCTGGTGAGCAAGCTTTGTCCCTGAGATAAGGGTTGCTTCGTCACTATAAAAATAAAAAGATACACAATATTTAGCTGTAAAACTTCACCAGGAAGAAGACGCCTCTCTAAGTGCGTGACCTACCATTTTAAACACTGCCAAATGTTTTGATTCGTGTGCCGGCGTTTCAAATATTATTTGAGAAATATTAACACACTACAAATCTACCTGGGAAAAGAAGTGTTTCCCCTCCTTCTCATCTGAGGAGCACAGACGTGCCATCAGTGCACATGCAAGAGGAGCTCACCAGCCACAACTCACCTTCACAACACACACAGTCAGTCATGTAAACTTCTGTGAATTCCTGAATTTGGGAATAAAATATGAGAATGTTCTTATGCCCTTAGGTTTTTAAAGAAAGTTACCCACTTCTCTCCTCAAATTTCCTTAAAAATGGATTTGACGTAGGATTATTTACACTGTTTTTTTGTCCAAGCCTCAATGATATATTTCTCATATTTCATAGCTGCTGGGAAGGGAATCAGTAAATAGCATTTCTCACCTCTATAAAACAAAAAAAAAATAGCAAATACTGAAATATGTTGATGCTTCTTAGGTTTAGAACCTGAAGAGTTTAAGTCCTTTGATGGAAATATCGTACAAGAATTGCATGAACAAATAAAGCATCGCCTGTACAAAAAGCTTACACTGCAGCAGGCTCTTCAAGACATTGAAACTAAGTCATGAAGAATTATTACTATTATTACTATTATTATTGTAAATTTTATACACATTAAAACATTGACCAAGTGTTGGTCAATGACAGGTTTAACGATAGATTTGTGACAGATTTCATTACTAAGTTAAATGACAGACTTAGTATGTGTTACTACACCATCCTGTCCCACCCTGTTATCCCACCCACCCTTGGATGCTCCTATACTGAGCCTAGCATGGATTTACAACAGCAAATTCTTCTTGTTTATGAATCTGGTGACTTGCAGTTCATGACAGAAACAAAGTTTTGCACTGCTATTTTAGGTCAATCCGTACTCTAAAAGCCTGAGATCATATCGAGCATCACAACAGGACGTGTCCCACACCCCATAAAAACCTCTGGAAAATTATTAGTGCAGGAACATCTGTGTTTTGCAGAACTAGTCAGAATAGTTACTAGCAGTGCAGAACAGGAGTAGGATATGCACTGGTCCAGAAATACAGCTGTTATTCCCAAACCTGGCAGAATCCATTCTCAATACACAGAACATCCAAGGGGTCAGGTGTTTATCTCAATGGCTGTTCAGCTCACTCATCTTTTCATTCTTGAAATCACAAAGGTAGTGCTCGCAGCATTGGCACTTGTGATCTGCTGAATCTGTTCAGTCAACTTTCAGCCAGGTCTTAAGACAATTACGTATAAAGGCAAAGGTTCACAAGCAGGAGCTCAGAGAGACCCTCCCATGCACAGCCAGGCAAGAGCTCAGAGCTGCAGTGCTGCAAAATTAACATCAGAATCCCTCTGCAGACAGCGCAATAAATTAAACGCAGGGGGTGAATATCGTCAGGACACTGATCCCCACGGCACCGAAGCACGCTCTGTTTGCCACCAAAGGATGGAATACATACAGGAATTCTGTATAAATCCACTGACAGGCTCTTTAAGGTACCAGGAGCAAGCAAACGTGTACTCACAGATTCCCTTCTGGGAGGGGGCAGGAAGGTCACATCGCAGGGGCTACTTCAATTTCAAGGGCACGGCTAGATCCCCGATGGATCACCAAGGCCAGGGCCATGCCCCGCCCGCCTCCCGCCGGCTCTCCCCCGTTTCCCCGGGAAAAACCGCGGAACTCAGCGGGGACCCGAGGGCATCCATCCCGAAGGGTGATCGCGGGGGGCCCCAGCTCGCTGATCCCTCAGGCGTTTCGCGCCCCTTAGACCCGCCGCGCCATGAGGGGTACGAGGGTGAGGAGGAGGAGAAGGAGGAAGGAGAATGAAGAGGAAAAAGACCCGACTGGCGCAAGGTACCTGGCGGCGCTGCTAGGGGAGCTGCTGGTGCTGCGAGCCAGGGCTCGCCACCGCCTCAGGGGCGCCCAGCCCGGGCGCAGCAGCGCGGCAGAGGAGGAGCAGGCGGAGGAGAAGCAGAAGGCTGTGGTGGCCGCCGCCATTTCGGTCTGTCCCCAGGGACGCAAGCGCCGCCGCAACCAAGCGACGAGGGGAAGGAGGGGGGATCACTGCCGGCACCGGGATCGCGGGCGGAGCTCCGGGAAGGGCGGAGCTGAGGGAGGGGAGATGCTGAGGCACGGGCGGAGCCGTCGGTCGAAGCGACACGGACCGAGGGTCCGGTTACAGCTGGAGCCACGCAAACGATGCCCCAAGCACGGGATTCGGCTGGAGCCTTTGGTTCCCGTGAGCTGCTGTTCCCGTCACAGTTTGGGCTGGGCAGACACAGAGCTCCATGGACAAGCATCGGTGCCCCTCATAGTTATTCCCTGCACCCTCGTGTTTTCTGAGGGGGAAAGCTCGTGGAATTGCTCGCTACTTTCATATAAATGCCTTCTGTCACGTTCAACGGCAGATTTTATAGTAAAAAATCGTCCGTTCAGAGTGGAACGGGAAAACAAACCAAGATCTGACACAGCATATAAAAAACATGCCAAAATAAGAACAGCGCCCTCACCAGCCTACTGACAGTGGGAAAATTCCTTTATAAAGCTGGGAAGAGCTTTGGAAAGATGTGACAACTTAGTGAGACTTCATGTTCTGCTATGGTCCTGGCAAAGTTTTTGATAACTTAGATACTTCCGAAAGGAATGTGGCCCAGGTGATTCCAAACACAGTGTGTATGCAGGGTTTTAATGGCTTGTCCTTTCTAAAATATGATTCTTATGAAATTATACCCTAAATAAAAAACACCCCATCGTCCCAGAGCTCTGCCCGTCCCTCAGCATCTCCCCTCCACCAAGTACCTGGGTCTCGCCGCTTGCCCCGGCTCTTCCTCTCATCGTTTGCTTGCCGCGCCGCTCTCACCTGCGACATGGCCGCTGCCACCGCAGGGTCCTTCTCCTTCTGCTCCGCGCTGCTTCTCTCGGGCTGTGGGCGAACCTCCACCTTCCTCCCGGTGCCCCGGGCCGGCCGCAGCGCCGCCGGGTCCGCGGTGCCGATGGCGGAGCTCTCCTCCTCATCCTGCCCTCCTCATCCTCCTCGCTCCCCTCACGCTGCGGCGGGAAGGGCGCGAAACGCCTGAGGGGACGGCGAAGGACATTTTATCGGTATGGGGCGGGGGATCGGGTGTTACTTTTAGGAAGGAAATAAAATAAGTAGCAGTAAAAACAGCGATAAACTTTTATCATGCTAGTCGCAAATATTACTGGATCATTTAAATGCGCGTTTTCATGGAGAAATAAGGAAATTATTTAGATCTGATTTTTCTGAAATAGCAGTTTCCGTACTACGAACCAAGTGATAGACAATAATAACTATTCCTACCAGAAGTAGTAACAACTCTTTCTGTACAGTGACAGTCTCCAGATTTTTGTCAGATATTTGCATGCTGTTTTGGCTTCTGTCAGAAGTGCGTGCTATTTTGACTTTTTCACCACGAGTCGAACAAACCAGGCAGTCCATTTGAATAGCAAGGGACGTAAAACGCGCTCTAAAATTAAGCAGATTCTGCTCAGACTTTTGCCATTTCCCAAGGCAGTTCAGATTAGCTCAGTTTGTAATGTTTGGGGGTATTTGCTTTGCTAGGGCTCTTTCTGAAGACCGTGACTCATTACAGGACTCCGCAGGAGTGACAATGAGATGTCTGCTTGGTGCTTGAGCTCCCTGCCAGGACTACAACAGCAGAGAGCAGGTATTTTCAGCCTTAGGAAGCTTCTCCTAAGCTTGACTGACATATCTTAATTTGGTTTAACTTGTCTTTTGGGTTATTCTAAAAGAATCGTTAAGAATTACAGTTGTTGACAAGAATCCTAGCGTGTAGTCTAACCATGCATTACAAATTCTGCGTGATAAGGGGATCTCGCTGTGGATATTATATTAAAGCTTATTCTATTAAAGGAAAAAAACCCAAAAATCACAAATTAGAATTCTTTTTTTTTCTGATAACAAATCATCAAAAGAAATCCAGTATTTCATGTGGCTTGTACTTGGGTACGCAGATAAAATTAGCACTGCTACTGAAGTCAGTAAAATTGTCTTTATAAATTTAAAACAAATCAAATCCCCACTGAAGCTCTCAGCAATCCCCATACCTGTTATGTCCATCCTCTTGTCACTTGCCAGACGGTTCTCCAGCTGACTTTGGTTTTGATAGATCTACTCATCACATGGCTTAAAGGTTTGAGATAACACTTATACACAATGCCAGAAAGTAACTTCACTCTGGGTCAGTCACATAACTAAAAAAAAAACCCAGAAATTATATGTCAGGTCACAATTTTCAATGTACCTTTCATGTTATAAGTTCAACAAAGATGTTGTACTGATGATGTTATATATATAAGCCTCTCTAGCATCATGGCATTTTCTTTATTGAAAGCGGGTTTTTCCAAGATGTCTTGATCTTGAAAATTGTATAGACCCCAAGAGAGTTATGCACCCATTAGAGTTGGTATTCCCTTCTGTATCTTCACAACGTTACTGTATTCTTTGTGGGGAATTAGACACACTGTAACAGTAATGTCCCACAGCTGCAGAGTTCCCCTCTCTTCCAGTGAAAAACAAAATTCACGCTCCAGAATTTTAAAATAATAATAATAATAATAATAATAATAATAATGGACAATACCAGTGCGGAGTGCCTTTGACAAGCAGCCAAAAACTACAAGGACACTTAAAGTCAAGATCTCTATATAAAGGTACATTGCTGTGATTACATGCATATTCATTAGCTTATACTTCGTTAAAACATTCCTGGAAGTTTTTGATGTTACAGCAGTTCTTTGTGTTTGATTTTTCCCATCTTTGCTTATCTGTATGACATAAATGAATTTTATTTCTTCCTGTGATTTAATTCCTGCTGTTTCGCACTCCTCATGATAAGAGAAAATAATGAGTTCTCCTCCCATCCTCTCTGGGGCTCTGTTTTGTGTCACTGTTACCTTATTACTGGATGGGACAATTAATGGATAATCTTACACAGCTCTTTTAGTTACACAAAACCTTTTTTTTTCACCTCTTATGTTTTGTTAAAGTCTGTACATCATGTTACCATTTCTATAAGCGATACATAGATATTATATCTACTATACTACTATTTCTAAAAGCAGTACAATACATACTTAAACTGTGAAATGATGTCATATTAACAAGCAGCTAAAAAGGAGTTATAACGTATACCGCATCTAAATATTTACAATCAATAACAACATGCAAAAGCCAATACATAAATGCGAAAGCCAACATTATTTAGTCATTTTTAACATTCACATCTGTGGGAGTTTTTGAGTGGTTGTTTGTTTTATTTGGTTTTTTTTTTGGTTTGGTTTGGATTTTGGTTGGTTTGTTTGGTCGGTTTGGTTTGGTCTTTGCTCCTTTTTTTTTAAACAGCAGAAAGTTTGTGCCCAGCAGAGATTTGAAAGTCTCTACCTCTCCCTTGCTGGACTTGCGTGTTTCTTCTGTCAGGCAAGGACCGACGGCAGCTGCCCATGTCCTCTCTCTGGCAGAGGGGTTTCGTTCGGAGCGAAGGGCGGAATGCCGGCATTTACGGCGGCGGTGAGCGGCGGTGAGAAGCCGAACAAGCCGGGGTAAGGCATGCCCAGCAGCCCGCCGGCGGCGGTCCGTCCCGAGGGACGATGGCCGGGAGCCGGGCCCGCCGTCCCCTCAGGCGTTTCGCGCCCTTCCCGCCGCAGCGTGAGGGGA
Source organism: Certhia americana (assembly GCA_018697195.1). Lineage (NCBI taxonomy): Eukaryota > Metazoa > Chordata > Aves > Passeriformes > Certhiidae > Certhia > Certhia americana. Next base: position 711,692 of record JAGMWU010000041.1, on the reverse strand, counting down.
GCGAGGAGGATGAGGAGGGCAGGATGAGGAGGAGAGCTGCGCCATCGGCACCGCGGACCCGGCGGCGCTGCGGCCGGCCCGGGGCACCGGGAGAAAGGTGGAGGTTCGCCCACAGCCCGGGAGCAGAAGGAGAAGGACCCTGTGGTGGGCGCAGCCATGTGGGTCGGACCCCACAGGTGAGAGCGGCGCGGCAAGCAAACGATGAGGGGAAGAGCCGGGGCAAGCGGCGAGACCCAGGTAGAGGCGGGGCGGGAGGAGCTGAAGGGCGGGCGGAGCTCATCCTTAAGGTAAATCTCCGCAGTCGGTGCGGGAGCCTTGTTTAAGAAAACCTGTATGCCGTTTCTTTTTTGTGCCAAGCCTTTTCTGCAGCATTAAGGAACTTGCTTTTTATTTATCCCGACTGTGGAAATCCCTTTAAGTGTAGCGCCTTCATTACAACGTGATCTGTTACTTTAACCAAATAGTAGAGGCGAAAACCTCCAAACTCTATAATAATTGCTGCTGTCTCGGCGTGTGTTAGCTTCTGAGTGTACTCTTAATGTGTGGGAGAGAATAGTGAGCTCAGATCCACGGAGCAAGGTGTTTGGCTACGTTTTTGGAGAAGCAGGTGTTCCTCTATTTTTAAACTTAAATGGAATATATTTTTCAAGGACTTTTCCTGCCTTCCTGGAGAGGTCTTTACAAACGACTGACAAGTTATTCAGATGGTGACAGTCATAATTTTTGAGTAACTTTGCAGAGTAAGCATGTTTATTTTCTCCATGAAAACATTTTGCTTCCACAGTCTATATCTATGGAGAACTAAGGAACTACCTAGTCATTCCTCCAAACAGTTCATAAATGTTTTCACTCCATCAAGTTCATTACCATACATCACAAAATATCCTATTTACTCAAAGCTGGAACTTTATATGGAAACCAAACTCTCTTTCCCGTTCCATGGGGGAAAAAAAACCAAAACAATTTCAAGTGTTAAACATAGTTTTAAGTTGCAATGATAGGCTTACTGTAACTTTGTACATTTGAGTTCTCTACAGGCACTTATGTGAATGTCTTAGGGTGCAGTGAAGATTAACTTTATTTATGCTTAATATCCTGAGAATTTCAAAGAACGGATGATAACAATTCCTGAGCCCCATGAGGACTTTAAAAACCTGAGAGGCTTTTGATGTGTCCTATTTTATTAGCATTTTTTCTTGGGCAACGTACTTTCCTGCTGAAAACTGGGTGGGAGGCAAAAATCCAGAATTGCACAAGATATTTTCATTGCTGTTTTAGTAGATTAATTTGCATCTGAGGAAAAACATATGACATAAAGCAGAAGGGAAGAACTGCAGAAGTTTTTACTGAGCTATGGTTTTGCAAAAATAGCATATAAAATAACATCTATTCCAGCTGGTAAATTATACTTTTCAGCTTTTGAAAGAACCTAGTTAATGTCAGTGTTTTAGTCATGGTCTTTGATGTGTACTAGACAAGGAAAGTGAAAAATCTGCCTTGGGATTTTGCAAATATCTGCTGCTCCGATAAAGTGAAGCTGGGTGTAGCTCTGTCTGGAATCCATGCTGTTCCTGAGACAGACATGGTGTAACAGAGCAATGTGGTCATTTCAGACGGAGACCATTCCCAGGGGGAAAGCCATTATGTGTGCAGACACACTGGAGTTTGTTGAGACGTGGCCAGTGCAGGCAGGACTTTCTCGAGGTCCTGAAGAGGGAGCAACACTATCAGGTCACCTTTAAATGGCAAGAGGAGAATGGTGGCAAGGAAACAGAAGAGGATTTCATGTTCTCTCCCCGTGGGTGTGTAAAGGAGACAGATTTCCATCTACCTTCATTTGTCTGTCCCATGTTCTGGGGGTGAGCCAGCTTTCCTCAGGTGTCACAAGGAGAACGCTCGTAACTCACCCAGGTCAGGATGTGTCTGTAGCTTCAGAAAAGGTTTGGTTGGATTTCATCTGCAAGCAGCAGTTGATTTGTCTGTCACTAAACAATTACCGTGTACCTAGTGACAGAAGAAATTGCTTGCCCTAGAAATATGCACTGAAGAATCCAGAGAAGGGAATTTTGGCTTTTGGAAGTGTCAGAGATCCTTGTTACAGCTGGGAGCTGAACAGCTTTTTGCTTTTTTTTTTCCTGGAAACAAATTTACTGTGGCAAACTTTTATAGTTTTTTACCATAGCAAACACAGTTACTTCTTCCCACCCAGCAAAATGTGTTTAGCTTTAAACACAGCCCACTTCAAGGTAAAACAGAATAGAAATTCCTGCAGATTGCAGGGGTGTGCCTGAGTTCAATACATCCATCCTAGAGTTAATGTCTCCTTATATCAGCAGCTCAGGTCAGCTTCACATCAGAGGGTTTAAGTCATGTGCCTCTGAATATAGAAACACATTTGCTTGGTACAAAGTGCCCTGATGCTTCAGAGAGAACTGATCTGCAAGTGTGTCCAGGAACCCCTGGGTACACAGAGGTCACTGATTCCCTGCATCCCACTAGCCCAGCTGACACAGGTACCATTTAACATGGAATTCACAAAAAAACAGGATATTTTTCAACAGAAAAATATTTTTGTTGCATCGTTTATTTCATTGCATTATCATGAGAAATTCACCGCTTTACATACAAGTTTCCAAAGCAGAATAATGAAAATTAGTTATTCTTTATGAGTTATGACAGTATGTCATACAAGTAGACATAAAATATCTAAGTCTCTCCAGAACATTTACTGTTCCTTTAGATCCTGTGCATAAATACCAAATACTTTAATGTAAACTCATTTAAAAACAAACCAACTAACCAACCTCAACATTACCTGGTTAAAAACCAAACCAGTCATGGCACAAACCCCCACAATTTCATAGAAATCATTATACTCTTTGAAGTATTGAATAGGGGCAAAAGACTTGAGGGGGAAAATTTTGTGATTTCATTAGACGGTATCTTGTGCATAAAGGTGCATTAAAGGCTTGTGAGTTGGAGCAGGAAAAGGAGATTCAGCTAAACATTCACGCTTGAACCAGGTTTTATTCCCATGTAATCCTGAGCTGAAATGTTAAGTGCCAGAAGCACTCTTGTTATTCCTGACAGCAGGATTACCCCCAGTCATCAGCATGATCCATTCAAACCTCTCTTGTCACACTCTCTTGCAGACATTTGCAAAATCATCTTCACGATGGGCCCATCTTCTTTTCAGATATTAATGCTGTTCTATAAGAACTTACAGGCAAATAGCATTTGGCAAGAAGGGGCTTGCACAGAGGTGGAGCAAATTCTGAGAATGTTGCTGAGAGGTGTCCAGCAAAGCTTCCACTGTCTTATCAAATGGATTCAATACCTTTATCTCAGTCAATAAAACCATACACAGGATTAGGCAATAACAAATATGAAAAGAGGGAATGAAACATAGAACATCTGATCTACAAACTCATCCAAATTAGAATTGAGTTCTAATGTGTTCTCAGAGCATCTGTTTCCTGGTATCTTGTGGCAAACAGGTAACTCCATTCCAAGATGTTCCTTCCCTCAGGGCTTGTTGGGTGAACTGCAACAGGCAGAATTCAAATTGTAAAGCCAGACAGGAAATTTTTTCCCTAAGTTTTCTTGCATATACCAGATAATAAATCCCATGGGAGGCATGGAAAAGATTCCTAATGGTGAGAATGGAACATACTGCGGCTAGATTTGCAATTAATCGTGCATTTGTTATGGATACTCTCCCTGACAACCTGCTGGGCTGTCTCTTCCCCAACAAAGAAGCCACTTTCTGGGCATGTTTTTGGCGTAATTAGCGAGATTTCCCTACAGGAATTAAGAGCAGAAAGTGGCTCATTATTCTCGGGTTTAAGCCCTTCCAAAAGCTACGTTTGGCCCCAAGCGCTGGCGACAGCTGGCCCGACAGGTACCTGCGGAGGATCCTGGTGACCAGGAGCTTCACCCAGGGTGCGGCGGGGTTCAGGCAGACCATCTGTCCCTGCTTCGTGGTGGCTCTGTGGGCGACACAGGGAGGGGATGAGGCTGGGACGGGGGCCGGGGTCAGGGCCGGGGTCGTGGCCGAGCACTTACATGACCTCGGGCACGGCGCAGTGCGGCCCCTCGGCGAGGAACTCCAGGCGGGCCAGGCGCCGCGGCGGGATCACCTCGGACACGGTCCGCACGCAGCTGCAGCGCAGCTCCCCGGCCAGCGGCGCACCTGGCAGGCGGGAGGAGCCTTCTGAGCCTCGGCTCCGGGATCCCCCGAAAGCCCCCGGCCCCCCGACGGACCCGGCCCCCCGCGCACCCCAGCCGAGGCCCGCCTGCGAGCGGATGCGTAACCCCGGCGCTGCCGCTTACCCTGGCACAGAGCGACAGCGGCCAGAAGGAGGAGGAGGCGGAGGTGCGGGTTCATGACTGGTGCTGGCGGTGGAGAGGATGCAGGAGCCGATGGGGCGGCCCCCTTTCCCTCCCGTGCTTTTATTCCCTGCCGGGAGCTGCTGGGAAGTTTCCCGGAGTGGAGCCGGGGGGCAGTGTCTCCTTGGCCCCTTTCCGCCGGTGGGTGTGCGGCGCTAAAGGAGCAGGGCGGAGAGCGAAGAGCCGCCGCTCTCGGCACAGCGGCTCCTCCAGTTCTGGGAGCGAGGGAAGCGTGGCACTGCACCGTCCCGAGAATCCCCCAGGGTCTGCTGGGACCCCATTCCCTGAAACCAGCTGAAGTTTTTCTGTGGGGGTTCTCCATTAGCGTGCAGGGTGCTGAACCAAAGGGGAATTTGGGTTCTGGAGCTTGCCTTGCTGCCTAACCGTGTGCAACCACGCACTCTTATTCAGTGGGCATTGCTCCCCTGAGCATCCCTTTCTGCACCTTCTTTTGAAAACCGGAAATCTTTTTTTCCTGCAACTAGGAGATCCTCAGGTTTCCATACCTACACTCCACTACTGCAAGCCTTCTGTTCCATTCCTCTGCACACATAGGTCACTCTTTTTCTTCATTCCTGTCAAGGCATTTTGCTAAGTTCAGTTATAAAGAAGTAAAATAACAGTTTTCTATGAGCTTTTAACAAAAATGAGGTGCAGGTTTTCTAAATTTTATTTACACATAGGTTTAGATCAGTTATGGTCAGCTCACTTTCTTTTGTAATAAGTTTTAGTAAGAAATATAATATTGCTCTTTATTTGTCTTGGTTTTGGTTTGTGGGTTTTTTTGGTTTTTGGGGGTTTTTTTGGTAGCCAATCTGTTTTCTCCCACAGAGTTTTGAGAACATGAGTGGAGTGCAGCCAAGAAATTTGCTCCAGAGTCAGGCTGCTGACTGTTGTGCCCTATCTACCTGAATGCCTTAGATTAGATGTATTATCTGAAAACAAAACCAAGTCAGGACACAAAACAGATAGGGTAGAACATGTAAAGCAGTCCTAGCAAGGGATTAAATAGACAGCAAGCTGATGGGACACAAGAACTCTCATTCCTGGGCTCCATCATCTACAGCTCAGCTGCTTTGTACAGCTGCTGGCTTAGACCCTCAGAAGATCAACCCTGCAGGAAGATTGTACGTCACAAGCAAATGGTGATTGCCTCATGTTATCAGGAAACATCTAATGACTAATTTGGACCCTTTTCCAGATTCAGCTTGGTAAAAACATCCTTGTAAGCAGTTGGCCTTTAGCTTGGTCTTAAAAGGAAGTTACACGGTCAGCTTAGGGGCAGCCACTAATTAGAAACCTTCATTGGGATCCTTTGAGATCATGGAGGTGGAATCACCATTCCCTCCAGCTTATAGCCACACAAGCCTTGGACTGCGAGTTCCCCATATGGCTGTCCCAAGGAAATGCCATGTTCTTTGCAGGAAGAAGGATTTGCCCAGCTGTAGCAAACTGAGGCAATGAGCAGGTAGGGTGATGCACAGATCTGCTTCAGGTCATTGCAACTATCATTGGCAGATCCAGCTCTGAATGGACATGAGGAGCAGATCACCCATTGTCACTCATGCACAGTCAGATTACACGTTGTTCTTGGGCAGTACACATGAGTAAGGACAGTTTACGTGACAGCGCTTGGCTTTGTGCTGCATGACTGCTACCAAGAACTGACCCATCAGACTCATTCCACAGTGGTTACTGCTGAGGAAATTCCAGAAGTCTCCTGGGGTCTGGAGTGTGGAGTGTGAGACTGTTTTTAGACACGGAGCAGCAATGTGTGAAACTCTGCGGCCAGCTCTCCCTCAGAGCCATGCGCCAAGAGGAGCAGCAGTCAGGTCATGGATATGCTGCGGTGCAGCAGATGGAACAGAGCCTCATCCTCTGAGTCACTACTTGCACAAACAGGTCTGGAACAAGGGAAATGGGTATCTCTGGGACTATTTCAACATGCAAGACCATCTGCCTGAGCAAGGCTTTGTACCTGCAGACTTCAGATTGCTTCTAGCCCCCTTTGGTGGGAATGTGGATAAGGTCTCTTCAGTCCAGATGACAGCAGAACAAGGCTAAGCTGCGGAGGAACTCTCCAGAATTATACCCTTTGCCCTGTCTCTCTTTACCACCTTTGGCAAAATTCCTTTAGCAAGTAGGGAGAAGACAGGGACCAGACAGCATCACTTTAGAAAGCTGAGTTTTTCCTTGCCTTTCCTTCTTTCATTATGGATAAGTTTGCCATGCACTGGGTGCAGATGGTACAGATAGAATCATGGAATGGTTAGGATTGCAAGGGGACCTTGAAGATCATCTTGAATTAAGTTTAAATTAGTTATTATGAGTGGTGGTGTCAGTGTATCTGGGACAGAGCTTACCACAATGTTTGTATTTGCCTCGCCAAAGCTCCCATTCAAGTCACCCATCTCTTTAACAGGAGCTGCTGTGTGAAGATACAGCAGGATTCTGTGATTCTGTAAAATCTCTTAGATTGGGTCTCGGGGTTACTGGGACACAGCAAGCATTCCCAGCTAAGGCAAGTCTTGAGTAGGTACATACAGAGGATAAACCACGCGGCTCAATCGCCTTCACATTATCCAGTCCTTAATTCATTATGTGCAGGAAGTGATTTGGCTGCTTTGTTGAAGACTTTGGCTGTGTGCCTTTCCACAGCAGGTATTTATTTGGATTGGCACCTGTAGTGGGAGCCATTCACTGCCAGCAGGCCCAGGAGAGCTACAAGACAATTAAACAAGAGATGTCTCACTTCAACAACTGAGGACTTCTCCTAAGTGCACGAGAAGTACTTTGGAGGATGTGTCACAGATACAAGTGTAAGGTGAACTTTTATCATGGCCTAGAAACCATTTAACATGGCCAGTCTCTGAACTGGAAGGAGCAGTCTTGTTTCTTCCAGGGTTTTGATTAGGAATGATTTATGTTCTGATCTGTAAAATGTTGAGACACTGATACCAAGTACTGTCTAAAGTCAGAGGGTGTATATTGCTGATATCCTCTTATATTCATTATGTTACTTTTTTTACCTATACCAGTACGTTTCATAGTGTTCTCTGGCTATGATGAGGTGCTGTTCCCTAGCACCTATGATTCCTCCTGTGGATCCAGCTCTGTCATGAAGTACAAACACATCTGCTGGAGGCAGTAACCAAATTTCAAGCTACAGTTTTGTGGAAAGTGTATTTTATATCTATCGGATGTTTTATTTCCTTCAGTTTCCCCGTGTATTTCTTGAGTTTTGAAATGTTTCCAGTCCATATGCCCTTGAAAATAATACCATCTCTTGAGATGTAAGAGATAGAAGTATCCTGTTGGTCAACTTGTGTCATGGAGAATCCCAACTCCGTTCTGCCAACTGCATCGTGGCACACATCAACTGTTGTTGTGTGCTCATTTCTGTAATAGCTTTTGAGATGTGAAAATTCACATTTAAAATAATGATCTATAGCAAATGATGCCCAGCATCTTCCTGCCTGCCTTCCTGCATCTTCACCTGATTTTAACATTCAGGAGCCATTAGGTCTTTTTATTTTCCTTCCACTGAGCTAGAGGTTCTTCCCCTGTGCCCTCTGCTGGGAATCAGAGCATGAACACACACACAGACACACACACACACACACACACTGTTGACAGCTAAAAGTAATGTGTTTGTATTACTCAGGCATTACCTTGGCAAATAAAATGGGTGGTTCTGTAATCCATGCGTTTGGCCATAATTTCTGGTTTTCAGTTTCAGGTGCCAACTTGCCTTTTCTGAGATCACTGATGGGGCTGCAGGGACTGTAGTTTCACTGTGACCTTACTTAGTGGGACTCCTGGAGATACAACAATTCCCAAAAAGTGAGTGGCTGGTGGTGGACTCACTGGTCTTGGTATTTTACACCGAACCCATAAGGACAGGAGGGGCTTTATTTTGAGTTTGGGACCCAATTATTTAAGCAATTTGTTCTTACCTCTGCTGAGGGGGGGAAGAATCTCCCAGCTTCTCAGTGGCAGGCATGATCCTGGACAAAGATTACAACTGTGTGACTCCTTCCACCCCCACATAGTTGTTCAGTTGATACGCCTTTGAGGTCATCACAGCTTCTGAAAGGCAGAAAGAGCTCCTCTTGGCATTACCAGCAGCAGGAAATGCTCTTCATCCTATGAATTGCCTGCAGGCTTTTGCCCTTGGATCTGTGTGAATTTCAGGAGCATCCCTTTATTCAGCAGTTGGAGTGGATTTCTTGCTGTGTGCTCTTAGGCCCTGCAGACAGGTTTTGTACTGGCTGGAGCACATCTTGGTTCTATGGTTTGCACATGAATCCATGTATAGCTACACTGAATTCTGGTTCTAACATCTGACAGCAGGACTTAAACCTCGCCAGTGCCTTGCACAGACATGATGCAGCATATCCTCTAACAGCGAAGTGTTGTTCCTGTAGTATTATCCAAGCATGGGGGAAGTGAAATTGAATCACTGATAAGCTGCCAGTGGTGGATAGAAGTACCTGGGTCTCCCCAGGGAGCATGACCAAGAGACTGATTTTAAAAACATGGGGTTTTTCAGTTTGAAAACATAAACCCATGTTTTCAGTTCAAGCTGAACAGCTCATGTGCAGTAAAATACAGGTCCCCTGTCTCGACATCGTTAACTATGGTGAAGCCTTCACGTCCCATGGGGATCCCTCAAAGAAGCTGTTCAAACAAATTCCTCCCATCCTTATGCTTTTAGCTTGATAACAAAGATTTCAGTCAACTTGGAAAAGAGCTGTTTGGAAATAAATACATAAAAATTAGTTCCATTTGCAGCTAGTTGGAAGTAAAGAAAATATGAGTCTCTTAAAAAATGAATTATTTTCCCCAAAAAAACCCCAGTCCAAGGCCCCAAAATCAACATTCCCCCCAACATGGCTTAAGGCAATTTCAGTTTTTAGACTTATTGGAGCTGAGTAATTTTTGGGAGTATGCTTTGGATAGTTGTGGTCTTTTGGTTAAAGTGATAGCATCGCTTGGGAAAACAGTGACACGAGACATCTGACCACAAGAAAATGGAAACGCTCATTGGAATCATCATGAGATCCAAGAAGTCTTCTCTCAGGTTTAATCCTGTCTGTTACTTTCCTTGGTTGTGTTGCAATGAAGGAAAAACAAAGAAGTCATACTTGACTTACACCCTTGGAGACACCGAAGCTGCCATCTCAGGGAACACTTTCTTACAGCCCTTTGAGAACCATGTGTAGGTCAGTCTCCAGAGTATTTGGACTCTGTAGTAAAATGTGTTGGATTGCTCCTGACAGCAAAAAATGGCTGCTATTTGTTGAAAGGAAGGAAATATAATACTGATGAATTTACTTAATTGCTACTGAATTATCTGAAATAGCCTACAGAGCAGCACGAGGGGCATGTATCCTTTCAGCTTGTTATAGGGAGGTGTTTAGAGAAGGAGGTATTTGGAGAAAACACACCAATAACCTTTCTGGTAAATGTGATCACCACTGTCAATGGTTATCTCCCCCATTATCTTGTATTTCATTCTCTTTTTCCTTCTTTTTTTTTTAAATTTTCCAGAGAGTGTGACTCCAAATTGCTTCCATATGTGCAGGGTACAGGACTATGCCAACACATTGTGCTAAAAGTTATGGCAAGAATGAGCAAAGCATCTTTTCTTTCTTAAGAACTAAGAAATTAAAATTGCTAGTGAGTGCTGCTGTCAGGAGTAAACCAAGGTGGTAGGAGAGTAAGCAAGCCAGGAGCATTCTATGGGAAGCAGGCTACTGAAAAAAAGCAATGTTTGATGTAATTGAAATTCAGCATTATTACCTTTGATTTTCTTCTAAACAATGACATTCCCCATAAAATTTAATTGATCAAGACATTGACTGAAAAGGATAGTTTCACTTAGCTTCAAATACTATTTTGCTGTGAGCTAAAATTAGTTTAATTTAGATGAACTTTACCTTTAGAGCTTGAATACAAGCTTGAATTTGACAAAATCATTGTTTTCTAATGGTTTTTTTTTTGTTTGTTCCAATCCTCATTTTTCTAGGGGAGCGCTGTTCCACCAGCAGACTTTCCATCTGGATGGCCCTGGCTTGTATTCCTGGTACACACCATTTGAAAAAAACTGTGCAGGGCACTTTTCACATATTCTCTTTTTCTTTTTTTAATAGTCATTTTAGTATCAGAAGACATTACATGCTGTCCCTCATCCTTTGCTCCAAGCAGGAATAGTAGTGTGAGAACTTTTTGACATGGAAATGATTCTAGCATTTGGCCTGCCAGCAGGTCAGGTGTGTGCAGGTAGATTGACAGCTCTTTCCCGTGTTTCTTCCTCAGCTGGATCCCCTGCTGACTCTGGTGAAAGATTTGTGTATGCAAAACCCACTTGGGTTTTCCTTGGTGATAACAGGGAGTGGGTGAAGCTGCAGTGTTCCATAGGAACCAGCTACAGCAATGCCTGTTTTCTTTGGCTCTTCTTACTGAGGTTGTGTTCACAACTGTGAGCAGTGCTTACGTAAATTGCTTCTCTTTCGCAGAATGACGGGCGTTGCTGTCAGAAGTGAGGTACCAAACAGAGAAGAAAGCAGAAAATGAGGAGCTGATTGAGTTCTGACTACAGGGATGCAGTAAGTCAGCAAACCTATACATGTATTGATTTGATTGTTGGTCTGCTGCTGGCAATGTCTGCCTCAGCAATGAACCAGCCGGGTGGCTGTACATTCCTTTATTGGTTATTGATAAGTCAAACACAGAGCTTTCAAAGAGTCAGGTTTTTTGACAAGTCACTTGCTCTTCACTGTTTGTAATGAGTGACTGAGTGCTTTTCATAAAGAGGTCTGACACTGCATGGACAAACTCTAACTTTTCAGTAATAGCAAGAGATGGCAGGGGGTGTTTCAAGTTCTGCTTTTTGTTCCTTTTCTGGGCTTACTATATCTTGCTTCTCCTTTACTTTTTACTGTTGCAAAAGCCTGGCCAAAGGGAGAGCAGGAGTCACTCATCTATCCTTTATGATTATCTGCTGCTATGGCAGGTGGCTGAGCTTTTCTGAGCTCCTGTGAATAGCTGCTGGCTTTGAGTTAGAAACCTTGCCTTTTAACTGCTCTGTAACTGCTTCATCTGTGTCTGTGCTTTGCCCCCACACAGTGGCTCATTCTCACACATTCTTATTCCTTCAAGAAGTTCTGAATCAAGTAAAAAGATGCCCACGTGGTCCATGCTCTCTTTCACATTTCCTGTATTACTGTTCACGAAATCTGCCACTGATGCTTTAAACACACTTCACACAGAAATGGTATTTCAAACTTTTGCAATTTTATTTTGGCTTTAGCACAACAGCTGAATTCTGATTCTCCTGACTGCTTGCAAACTTATAAAAAGTGTGACTTTGAAAACAGCAGAGGAAAAGAAAAATTGTCAGTACTTTTGAAGTCTCCTTATTTCTGTGCAAACATGTTATATATGGCTTTAATAAAAGAATCAGGCTGTGAGGGTGGACTTATTCATTTGCTTCTCTTATGAGCCATGAAGCTTTCATCATTCTGGAAAAATATTTCAAGGAAAAAGCTAGAAATTGTGAATCTTAGGAGTGCAGTGTGCATGCTACTTCAGTGCTTAAAATTTATTTTTGTAATTCTAGCATTTTGTATTTAGCTGAGTCAGAAAAGCTGCTTGATTCTCTTTCTCAAAAACTGAGGGCTTCTTTGGAGGTAAGTTGATTAACTGGGTCCAAATATGCTGTCAAGACACTTTCCTAACGCTTCTTATTTCCTCAGATTTTTATAGGGTGTCTATGTATGAAAAAGTTTTCTGCAAAAGATAAAAAGATTAGATTTTCCCCAGTTCAGCTGTCCTCTAGTAAGGAATAGGAGAAATCAACAGACTGATACTGGAGTTGCCAATGTACACTTTGGGTGGTGCAGTCTTACTTGACTCTTCTTCTAATGTCCTTGGCTGAGTTGGTGGAGATGGGATCTGGCAACCCTTTTATTTCCAAAAAATATTGATCACATTCCTCACGAATTTGTGCTTCTATGGAATAAGGTAATTAGACCTATCAGATGTCGATCCTTGTTAAAATAAATGATATTTGTTAATGCTGAAAAGTTATTCAGCATAGCTCTATTGAAATCTGCCTGCAGAAGGCTGTAGAGTTGTCACACTGTAGCCTGCTTCATGACAGGGCAGAGGAAACAGTGTCAGGGAGCCTGGTTAAACCTATAACCTTCCAGATTCTTCCCCAGAATCTCCCTCTCAGAATTGCACAGGAACTGTGAAGTAGTCTGCACTGACTGACACCAATGGTTGTTTCTAGAAGTAATTTAGCTGCAGGTAATATTAAAGTAAATTTTCATGACAGTTTTCAACAGCAGAGATCTCAGGCTTGTTTTTATAAGTGGCAAAATTCTTGTTTCACTTGTGCACACAGAAACAAAATGCCTATTTGCTGACCCCAAAGTTTCCATGGCAGTTTGTGTAATTTCCAAAGATCCATTTCCTGCAGAGTTGCTCATGATATCTTGTTATAAACAAGAATAAATGCTTGAAACAATCTGCAATATAAAATAATTTTCCTGAGGAAAATGGTATTTTCCCTTGTTATGTGATAAGAACATAAGAAAAGCAGTTGTTTTAGAATGAGAAGCAGTGTAAAATCAAAAGCAAGTAAAGCATGGATCACGTGTTTGTCACCTAACACAAAACCAGGATGTTTATGTTAGCCAATATTATGTTTATATTAGCCAATATTCAGCACAGACAGCGAAATTGAGGCCGATAAACTCATGTTGGTATTCTCTGTTCTTCTAAGGAAGAGCTGGAAGTATTTTTCAGGGACTTTCCAGTATTTCTTCCCATGACTTCCTTTATAGTTTGCAGTGTTTATACATTAGAGAGAAATACACTTTCGTTATTACAAGGACAGCAGCCACAGAAACTCGAGGTAAATTGCAGTTCTCCATACAAGAGCAGAACTCCAGCAACCAGGCCTGGGAAGGGGAGTTTGAGAGTAGGGAAATGACAGGAGGTCATTGCTTGGTCAGTTGGCAATTGCCACTTCTCTTGCCCCTCAAATGAACCTGTTGGTGAAAGAAGGAAATAAAAGTGGTTTGAAAGGAAAGTGAAGTGGAGGGACAAGAGAATAGGGGAGGACAGAAAGGGTATGTAAACACCTCTGCTGCATTTCATTATGTGGAGGGCACTGAAATGGAAGGAAGGTGATGAATGCACACAGCAGAACGGAGTCTTGCAGAAAGACAGTTTAGATGTTAAATGAAGCGACCAAGGGGAGCAGAAACTGTCATGAGATTAGGAAAAGGAGGAGATGGACAAGTACATGTCTGCAGTGAAATCTCAGGGTCCATCCTTCCCCTGTGGTGCCAATGTCCTGACCCTTAGTCGCCCTCTGGCCAGCTGCCTGCTGTGTTACACAGGCATGCACACGTACGTACGCAGACGCTGACTGTGTGGTCTGCGGGTTTCCAAGGTGTGCAGTTCTCCCCCATGGCTTCTGCATGGCCTGACAGCTGGAGGGCCAAAGGGCACCTTGTTTGAGGGGCAGAACTCTTCTAGCTGATGCCAAAATGATGAAGGAGAGGACCGACATCAGTCTTACTGGGAAGGGTCTTCAAGAGGAAGCAAGCCAGAGAAAGCTGTCTTATATTATGATCATGAAGTTACCCAGCAAAAATCCTTCTGCTGTTTTATTACTATCTAGGTTGTAGACAAAAGTGAAATAAAAGCGTGCATCCCTCAAACAAACAGATATACTCTAGTTAAAAACAATAGTCTTTAAACTCACGCCCTTTCTCTCCTAGTCCCTGTTTCCTTCTGGAAGATTGTTAAGAGAGGCAGGCATCATGTGTTCAGAACTCTGCATTTCAGGAATCAGAATAGGAAACAGTTGTTACACCAGGACAAGTGCTTGCTCTTTGGGTCCTTAAAGTAAAGGTCACAAATTCCCATTTCGATGGTCAGACAGTGGCCTTTTGTTGTAGTAAAGGTGTACAATTGTGGGGCTGAAGTGGACACTTAGCAGTGTTTAGGCATCTGGGATTAAAACTGTTTTATCTGCAAGGGATTTAAAGAAGGGGCGTTGCTCTCAGCCCACCAGTCCCCATGGATTGAGAACAGCCTGAAGAGAGGAGTGAGCCACTTACTCCACCCTACCCACCCTAAGAATCTATTAGTGTAGTCAGGAATGCCAGGTCACCATGTGCCAGGGGGAGTTATGGTACCATGGACTTATTTTTCATTTCGGTTCCAAAAATCAGGCCGGCAAAAATAAAGCAGAATTTTCAAATAAAGCAAATTAAAATTTAAAAGATCAAACAGATAACAATCTTTTTTAATATATAAAACTTTTAATAGTACATTCATAGAAATAATTGCACTCTCACAATCAAACTATGTATGTAAAATGCAGTTTTTTCCATTAGCTGATGGAGTTGCTAATTAGACACAATCAAGTACAGAGTAATGAGATTGTGAATCTTTCTCCAGAAATGAATGCAGGAATGAATAACGTGATAGAAATTAAATAAATTATAATTGTTTTCTTTCTCACATAGAAACTGCTCAATAAATACATTTATAAATACCATGGAAATCACAATACATAAATACCAAATACAGTCTTACATACATTCTGTAGGTTAGGTTTTTCAAGTTAGACATTACAGTTCACAGTCTGGTCACAGGCTGACTGTGGTGCAGGAAGCTGCTGTTGACACAACATACTGGTGCACTCCAGGGGAGCAGGAGGATTCATCAGTTTGCTGGTGAAATAGCAAAATTATCAGGCTTAGTGTAAATAAGCTATGCTGCAGGTGCATTGCACCTCACTGCATATGTTTGGCTAAAGTGGCTACCAAGGGATCTCTGTCTCCTTCAGCAAACCACTTTTCCTTCAGTGTCACGGGCAGCAAGTCCCATGGACAACACTGACCATTGTGAAAGACTTCCTTAAAAATACACAGTTAAATAAATAGATAAATAAATAAAACAATCCATAATTAGCATCAGAACACTGATGCAGGATGTGGAAGATGGTGCACTGCTTGAATGGTGCTTTTCCCAAACATTTCTCTTGACAGAGGAGCAGGACCAGAAACAATTCCCAGATTTTTTCTGTCCCAGTGTTTCTTAGACAGGAGAGTCAGAATTTTGTTGAGCCCTGTTAAGAGGTGAGGGAAGAAGATAATTTAAGAGAAGGTTCAAGTTACCACTGCTTAGCATTGCACAAACAATTTAGGATGCGGGGCCTCTTTCCAATTCTTTGTGCTGTCTTGAAGCACAGGGAGAATAAAAAAAGCAGCTACTGAAATCCCAGTGTGTGCATGTCTGGTATTCAGCTGGGAAACCTCTGCAGCACAAGCTTGTGCAGTTACTCATTGCAAAAACCTCAAAATTAGCTCAAAAGCAGCGACTAAGTAAAGGGAAGATGACTTTTAAAAAGCCTTATTTTACAAAGGGAGACAAACACTTCTGTGCTTCCCTGCAGATGGAGTTGCTGGTACTCAGAGGTTTAGCTGACATACCAGCTTGAGCAAGGACCCTGAAGCGCAGTAAGAAAAACTGAGACTGATTCTCTAATTAAGCAGGAAGCTTCCCTGTTCTTTAAATCTGATTAAGCAAAAACGGGAAGTATCACTGTGGAATCTACAAACTGGCTTTTTCTGGGAGGTTTGCCACTCAACTGCCCAGATAGAGAGGGAATGGGACTTACCTGGCCAAAATTGCCTTTACAATCAGCTGTACCCAGGGAGCATTAGGCTCCAGGCACACCTCTCTGCCATCCTTCAGAGTTGCTCTGCAAAACAGGGAATAAAGAAAAGTCAGGGAACTACTACATGGATTTGTTTTATTCACAGAATGTAATCCTGAATTTTTAGATCTTAAAGTATAAATTCATTCCAACTACTCTAGGTTAGACTTGACCATTTTGCTCTATGTGTTATACAACTGAGGGGACCAGAACTATCCAGAATTGTGTGAGTCTCTGTGTCTGCCCTCAAAGCAGGCACACATTCCCAAAAATCTTTCCCTCTATATATGAATACTTGTTTTGGATTTGTGTATAGTACTAAATCTTTCTTACACAAGGATTGAAACCTCCAGTGGTGAAAAGTTTGAGCAGAATAAGGATTTTAACATTTTAGTGCCTTTCTGCTGTTCAGACCAGGTTAGGTTGGTTCATGGTTTCCCTAAATCTGCTTGTTGGTACTTAGTTTCTCTCCTTGAGACTGCCTGCCTTATAAATGCAGGATTCAAACTACATCATGACCTTGTGTACTAAGAGCTGACAAGTCCATAAAATTCTCGTTTTACTAATAGAAATATTTAATATGTCCCCTGGCAGATAAATAGTGGTCAGTTCAGGACTATGTAAGGTCACAGAAACGGTGAAAACCATGGTGTTACACTTAAAACCACCCCTCTCAAAATAAAAACCAAGCCTGGCTGCATGAGGTCAGCATGCTGGCTGTGGTTCTTGTGAAGTCAGAAGCCCAGCAGCAGTGGCAGCAGTACTGCAAAGAGGAAAGATTGTCTGGCAGAGCTACTTACACGACTTCAACATTCTTGCAGTGAGGGCCACTCTGCGTCAGCTTCACATCCTGAATGGATTTCGGGGGGATGAACCTGGAATGAGTGGCTATGCACTGGCACCGGAGCTCCGTTCCCATCCTTGCCAGGGTTCTGCCTGTGAGCAGAAAAGGCACATCGGGGTTTGACAGGTGGTCTTTTGGTCAGTGTATCAGTCATAAAGCACAGCTGCTCTATTTTTTTTGTCCAAGCTGCCTAGATCCTCATGTTATCAGGAGGGTTACTTAGGTTTCAGGGAAGCTGATGTCCAAGTACATTGGTAACTAAATTAACAAATCTTTTAAAAATATACCCACATCTTTTGTGGTTACTAACCGTACTGACTACACTCATTGTTTTTAAATCTGGATCAAAAAACTTGGCCACTCTGCAGAAGACAGAGCCCTAGATTTGTTCATTAATTGGAAGTTTGCCCGTGTTTCTGTGTTCAATTTGTTTGCTCTCCCTTTCCAACTGTGTATTACTTGCCTGAGGTGGCATGGTCACTAAGCAACAAATATGAGATGATTAAGTGTTATTTGTGTGGGAAGGGAGAGAAGCATTAAAACACTTCACAACAAAAATCTGTGTCTAGCCACAGAAGAACCCACCTCTAGCCACATACACTTCAATTGAAATTGGAACAGAGCAAATGCAAGTTGCATCCTTAAAATATTTCCCACAAGATGTCAGTAACTCTTCAGTCCAAGATCTACACAGTACATTTCTGACTGAAGACAGGTGCTGAAAATCTCTCAAAAGAGACTAGTTTAGTGAGACAAATAGAAAGCTACTCTGCAAGGACAAGCATCTCAGTTGATGCCTCAGCAAAACTGCAGACAAGGGGACTTTGAGAAGCTTTACTTACCTTGAGACACAGCTGCAGAGATCAGGAAAAGAGCCAGGACAGCTACAAGTTTGCTGTTCATGGTTGGACAGGAGTTTTTCGCTGGGTTGTTTAGGTCTAGTTCTGTGAGCGTGAGTCCCAAAGGACTGTTGATTTCCTACTGTGTGTGAGGATTGTTGATTCCTGCTTATATACGGTTTTGTGCCCAGCCTCTGTACTCTGCTGGCTTGGAGATTGCGTTAGAGGAATTTCCCAGATGCAGTAAAAATGAGTCACATGACTGTTGTGAAACTTCTTCCTAGATGACGAGGAATTATTCTGCTGATAACGATACAATTTATTAATTTTTTTAAATGTGTCTATGATAGTCACACATTCTGATTATTTTAATAGACTGGTCAATTTTGTGCTTTTTCTAAGGCATATCCTTACTTTAATAATATAACTTGAGAATGGTTTCAGTTGCATTTATGTTATCACTTATTATTATTTTCTTTAGGGTTATAACTGTTCTTTGTTGATGTATCAGTTCTACACTTGAGATACTGAATTTCTTATTCTCACTTATGGTGACAGCTTCTGCTTACCTGATATAAGCCACCAGTGTAGAACTCAGGCAGTGCTGAAATTACTGAGGAGCTCTTTACTGGGTCAGGATTTTACCTCAGCATTATTTTGACATAAAAGATTTTCATTTTAGTGATTTTTTTCCTCTGTCCAAGGGGCATGATACAAAGTAAATTCATCACTAATTCTTTGTGTCCAGTAAGGAAAAGCTTTCTGTGGCAAGCAGATATTGAACTCCGAATGGGTTTGAAAATCATGCCTATACTTTTCATATTTACACATGTTAATGGATGATAAACAGAGGAAGATTTATATGCAAACTAAACAGCATGACCTGCTGAACACAAATGATTTTGTTTCCTCCATAAGTCCAGACATTTTTAATAAGTTTTTTCTGAAATCTTTTTCAGTGAAAGCAGCCCTAGGTCCTAGCAAAGGAATACATGAGTGAGAGTTACGGCACTGCATAGACTTTCCTGTTAGAGAACCTTGTTGCATGCATGCTGAGCTTTTTTTTGCTGTGGCTGGGAATAATACCTTGCAAGGGAGACAATTCCAAGGGAAGATGGGCTCAGATGCTGAACTTTTGCTTAAATTAAGATCTATATTTTTAACCCAGCTAGATTGTATGTGATTAGGAGAACGCCTTCTGTTTCGGTGCATTAAAAATATCTTCCTTTTGACTTGGTGACTCTTGCTGCTTGTCTTCAAACTCAAAGCTTTGTGGTTTTGGGATCTGTGGATTGAATGAGGTACTTCCCCCCAAATCTGGGGACTTCATAAACACTCTATCATCTTTATCATGTAAAGCATTGTAATTTATTTACGGTAAGAATGGAAGAGTTTGCCCATAATTTATTGTAGTTTCCTGTGTACCACTTGTCATTAACTTGCTAAAAAGAACTTTGTGATAAAGATTCATTTGTTTCCCATCACTTTGTGGTCTTTCCCAGGAAAAGATCCAGCAGCTTTATCTCTCCTGCCCCTTACTGAGTATTAAGTTGACAAAAGATACTGATTCTGACTCCTGATGGTGCTGTGCCTTAGCTGTGTCCCTTAGAGAACTTCAATGAAAAATACATTCAGTTCTCTCAAGATGTGAACCAGGAGAGAGCTTTGCTAGGAACTTAAGGTTATGTTTTATTGCTTATATTCTATTATGATGTATATGTTGTGTTATATAATGTGTGGTTTTACTATTGCCGGATTGTAGATTTGGGAGTTTTAACCAGTTTACTTGGAAGGTTTTGCTGGTTTTTTTTTACTTTTGATTTTTCTCTGTGTCTCCACATATGTATGCACACATACAGAGGTTAAATTAACATTTGATTAGAGATCCCACTTTTCTTAGATACTATTTGAAGCTTTATTACATAATTTTGGTGTGTGCTGAAATGTTATTAATATCTGAGGAAATAAAAGAGAATTCCCCTTCAAATCCCCGAGTGAAACCAGGGAGTGCTTGTGCTCCTGACCACCAGGCTCAGCTATTTCCTGCTTGTGGCAGTAACGGATCCTCAGAAATCCCCAGGGCAGAAGTGAAGCCAAGAGCCTGCTCCACCTATGATGAGCCCTGTCTCTGAACTAAGAGTGAGTATCTGTCTAAAAGAGCAGGATGTTTGTAATGGAATATAAATCCCTGCACTTTTTCACCAATTTTAGAGTTTCACTGTGGCTGAGTGAAGGGGGAGTAAGAGAGATAACTGAGGCGTGAAAACGTCAAGGTGTGAGATCAAGCCCAAAGGACAGGCACTCCTAAGCTGCGTTTCTGGGAGTGCCATGTTTTGCCCAAGTTTTCCCTACATGCCTTGAACACTGTGCCCAGGATCTAGTCCAGGCTTTTGTCATGGGAACTGCAAATCCATTATGGGATTCTGGCAGCTCGTTTCACTGCCAGCCACCAGAGATGACTTGTGCAAATGGAATTGCTGCTCCTTTTGAAGGATCGCATCGCTGAGTGAGCTGATACTGCCTCGAGCAGAGACCTTCCATACTAAACCCTATAACAACCATGCTGGCAGTGAACAAAACACTTACACAACAGCCTGATTACTGAAAGCCTGCTGAAAAGGAAGCAAATACCTCCCGTGCCTATGTTCTAAGGCAGGATATAGCTTGTGTTCTCCATGTTGCAGGGTGGAAACTAGTGGTTTGTCATGACTCATCACCTTGACTAATGAGCATAAAAGTCAAAAGGGCATCTTTTTTGGTCTTGGCTGGGACCCGTTAATCTTTGTATGTAGCAAAGGATGCCCCTGCACAAGGGACACACTAAGGGGGATTCAGGTATGTTAAGGTTGAGCTTCAGTCAGCTGATATTACTGGTTTGAGTCACTCCAGCTCCAGAGGAATGCTCCAGCTCCTAGGCTAATAAAGTTACTCTGAGAAAATTAAGAATCTGTCTTGGTTTAGACAAATTCAATCCTCTCATTTGAGAAGTTGTGCACACAAGACACGGAGGCCCAGGAAGCAAAGCTTTTGCATGAATGAGGGTTCAGCCTGTCTGTTAACTCCTGCCTCCTGTGTGTCCTCTGTTCCAGCTACTCTTGTACCCAGGGAAAATCTCACTCTGTATTCTGAAACCACCTCCCTTTCCCCACAAAGGCCTTGGCATTCAGCTGCCATTCTACTTGAGCTGCAGAGAGCTGAAGGGACAAGTACAGGAGCTGGGAAATAATCGCTTCCGCTGCTCAGAAACTGTGCCCAATGTTGTGCAAACACTTGTGGAAGTCTGCAATGAGGCAAAGCTTAGGGGACAGATATGTAGGAAGCAAAATATCTGCTAGACACCAGAATTGCTGTAGGAGGAAGTGATAGCAAGGAAAGCTTGTGGGGTTTTTCAAACTTCGGTATTTAAATATAGATTGTTACGTAGCCTGAGTCAGATCACAGCAAGTGCTGGACTTTCCTGCATACCTCTGGAATCACAAAGTGGCCGTACAGCTTTTAAGTTGATTTGCCTTTTAATATATGCATTTATAAAAACAGTTGTATGGTACCCCGTATTTATTTTTGATTTCAGCTCTGCTTGAAAAGAGTCAATTCTGTAGTGTGGTTTCCACTTAGAAATTGTTGTGGATTAAATGAAATGTTTAATTTGCTCCAACTCAATATGAAAATGTATTGACAATATTAATATAAGGTATCAAGTAATATTAGAAAAGGATGTACTAATATTACCTGTAGTGTTAACATAAAATACTAGAAAATATTAACAAATTTACATACTACAAGTAAAACTTATCTGCCTGGTATGAACAGAAGAGTTATACTAAGTCCACCTAGGGAACTGTTAGGCACCAGCACCTGGGCTTTACCTGCCCTGTAAGGCTGCATTTACTGCTTACTTGCATTTGCCTCTCATCAGCTCAGCTGGAAGCCTTTTCTGTCTATGCAAGTAAGACCTGGAAGTGGCAGGAGGAGACACAAGGTAAGTTTTAAGAAGTTTGTGCCAGGAACTTTTGATTAAATTAGAAGCAATCAGTGGCCATAACACAAATCACATCTTCATCTCCGACTCTTATAAGTGAGATCTGTTTGGCATGACAGCTGTAATATGTAAATTTGATGATCCAATGGATCTCAAGCTGATGGACAGGCCACTAATCACCAAAACCTGGTGGTGCAGCAGCAGGAAGGAACAGTGGATGTGTTCAATCAGCTCATGGATTCAGATCTGAGTTCAGAGCTGCTTTGATGAGGGGGTTGCTAGGGTCAAAATTCAAACGCCACCTCCCACCCTCGGACTCACAAGACTGAACCCCTCAGGGCACTCATGGCATTTTTGAGTCCTCCATCACTCTCAACATGTGTGTCTAGTCTGATGACTGCTGCTAAGATCTGCACTTCAGTCCTTTCTACCGCAGAAATTAATTTATATGGCCAGCCATAAACAGTGTGAAGCAAATCACTAAGACAAAACATCTTTTTGACTGTAGAAAGAAATTAACAACAAATCAATAGGAGTTCACACGTTGCCAATAATGTTTAGCCATATAATCATTCCCCATGGAAAAACTGCACAGAATAAATATGTAAGCTGCAAAATCCTTTTGTAAAACAAAAAATGTGTTCTATTAGGGTGTCAGATAAAACACTGGTGCTCATAACGCCAGTCCCCATGTTGACCTTTCACTTAAGTGTTGGACTTGATGATCCTTTGGGGTCCCTTCTAACTCAGACTAATCTGTGAACTCACATGAGAAAAAAATTGATCTAACGTTTTCTGTTATATTGAAATAATGTGTTCTTTTCTTTGGAACTATGAGTTCTAAACTTCTCTTGGTGTATATATATATGTGTATATAGGTATCTTTCTGCCTGCATCTTCCTGTTTGTGAGTGGAAACTGCAGCACAACAAATAGAAATAACATGAGTGATGTGTCTCTCTATTTTTAGCTGCTCCCTTGTGAAAGCCCTGAGCTCCCAGTCTTTACCCCAAGGCTTGCAGTGACGTGGAACTGTTGATGAGACAGGAGGTAGTTCAGGTATCAGCCTGTGCTTGCTTGCACGTTCCTTTACACCCAGTCAAATACCATTTAGCTAAAGTCACGTAAAAGCACTCTTCATTCCCTGATCTGATATTCCTGTCACACACCTAGCATCATCGCAAGATGTCTCTCCTGTGTGCTGATGGTCAGCCTAGAATATTTTACTTCTATAGGAGCTTTGTAATTTTTTCCTATGTCAATCACTTTGGCTACTTCCTACAGGGAATTTCACTTGGCGGTTTGTTGTCTAATCAGTGAATCTCCTAAGGTCCTTCTGCAGTTCTTTATAGATGAGCCTTGTTTTGACATCATCATTTAGCATCACCAGAGTACTTCAGCTTATGGCAAGTGACCTTCTCAGATCCCATGTGGGATGGCCTAACCCAGCAGGATGCCACACAAGGTGGTGTAAGAATCCATGGGTGATGTTCCTTTATCGGTGAAAGTTGATCTTTTCATTCTGCCCTTCATCTCCATGTATTCACCTGTTACTTATCCAAGATATGTTTCTTAGCCTCATTATTTCCAGTGTTTAGTGAGGGCTGTGAAAGGATTTCAGAAAGGCAGTTTGACTCTTGCCTTTGAGACCTGCCACATTCATCCTCTTTTCACCTTCAAACAACTGCAACAAGTGTGTGAGATGACTTGCTTCAAAGCTACACAGATGCTTCCTTATTGTGTGTTTATTCATGTGTTTGCTAATTGTATCTATTCTGTTTCTGCTTTAAGTAAGACCATTTAGGGGTAACTAATTTCATCTTGTTTATTCTCTTCCTTATAACACTTAAATACCTTCATTAACCTTGAACTCCTTGATCTACCACAGACAGAAGTTTAGAGAGAACATTTAGACAGCAAAGAAAATAAGGTGAATCAGAAAACATCTCAGGGAAAGAAAAATAATCAACTGCAGTAATGCAGCAGAGGGGGCATCCTCAGCAGAAATGATGGCATCCTCAGCAACAGAGTTTCCTCTCATTTCATATGCTTTCAGAAATCCAAAGTTTTTTCTTCCTTGTCTTTTCTTTGACTGGAGATTCAACATTGACCCTGGCCCTGCAATTAGATTAAGTATAAAGTGAATTCAGAAATTAATTAAAGGAACAATTACTACAATTGATACAAGCTAAGGGAGAGCAATAAGTGCTCACAAATCATTAATGACTTATTTTTAAGTACCAGCCAACTGATATTTGTGCAAAGAAAACAAAACCAAACCAAACTGTTCCCGCACGAACTGCTCCAACAGAAAGAACGTCTGCCTGTGTGCAAAGTAGGGATTTGAATATCCCTGTCTACAGCAGTGAAAGCTCTTGGAAATGCCAGCTGCATGTCTGAATTATACCCAGAAGGAGGAATTGAGTCTTGGAGACCTTGATTTTTGGAAGTATCAAACATACAAAATGTGCTGTCTCTCAGCAGAAGTTTAGGAGCATCATAGCCATGGCCTTTTGAGTGGTTTAACACACCAGGAAGATATCAAAGGAAACTATTTCACTCCTCAGGCATGTAGAAATACTGATTGCAAGAGAACTGATAGAAAAAATTACTTATGCCTGAAGAGGGTGAACATTTGCATGCCAAGAATTTAAGTAAAATGAGCTCCTAAAATGAGCTTTGAACTGCAGGTGTTCTAGGAAAGGGAACAGCTTACCTGGCCAGCAGAGTCTTTACAGTGAGCCTTATCCAGGACGCAGTGGGTTCCACGCATACTTCCCTGCCATCTTTCAGTGTAGCTCTGCCCAGAAAGCAGCAGAAAAGTTAAGGCCCGGTGAGTCCCTCACACTTCTCCTAATAGCTGGAAATTTCTCTTTGCCAGTAGATATTTAGTTTTGTCTTATGTGTTTGAGGGTTTTTATGAATGATCTCAGTACAGGTGATTGTGCTGTAATCTTAAAATGAGCCTAATGAATTTTCTGTTTGGTTTCAGTTCTCTATCTGGCCATACTTTAGCAGATCTTTCCAGAACTTAATTACTTTGAAAAGTTTGTGGCTTTTAACCAAACCTGGCTTAAATTACCAATTCCTAGAGAGGTGGAATGGGAGGCCATGCAGTGCTGCACAGAGGGTGTGATTGTACAACCATTATTTGCTTAAGAAACCATAGCAAAAGCAGAAAAGTCTGACAGAGCCCTTCTGTTTACTGACTGCTCTGGTCTGTTTCCTGTGACTAGCTCTAGGAGTGGTTTTAAATGAAGCTTACTGTATCTTTTATTTAGTACTCACAAGGAGTACAATCCAAATTCCCCACTCTTCAAACAAGGAAGTACTCCATGTGCTATTCTCTCACAGGAAATAACTTGGGGCCTTTCAAACTATGCCACATGAAGGCTAAGTCAGAGTAAATTGTTTTAATTCATGTCAAGAGGACCAAGTTTGTATCTTTGATTGATTCTTCAATGTCTAAGTTATTATTTCTGCCTTGTGTTGCGGGACACCCTCTGGTGTTGTTCATAAGTAAGATAACAGCAGAAAGAGATTTAAAATACTGTCTGGAAGCTGCTCACAACACTGGCTGGGAATTAGCTTATTCTTTTGGATAAGAGAGTTCCTGATACTTGATGTCTCTGAGGCTTTGCTAGGGAAACATCCTGCCACTCAAAGCACAAGTAAATAGGATGAGAAATGCTGAGTCTGTTCCTCCTGTAGGAAGCCAGACGCTGTTTAGAAAAAGTGCTCACATGATTTCCACATTTTTGCAGTGAGGTCCACTTTGGCTTAATCTCACATCCTGAATGGTCTTGGGAGGGATGAACTTGGAATGAGTGCTTATGCACTGGCATTGGAAGTTTCTTTCTTCTGTTTTCTCCAGGGCCTTACCTGTGGGACAAAACCCTGTTATGTCTAGGTACATGAACAGTCTATTTATTTGTTCCCCTGAAGCAAACTGTATTCCCTCCTGTAGCCTCACTCTTGTTGCTCAGACACTGTGATTTGCTGGATGCTGCGATAAAATTAAACACATCTGCACAACACAGCAGCCACATTTTCAGAGCTGTTGGTGGGCAGGTGTATTTGAATTTGGATTGCTAAGTTTCTGCCATGATCATCTGCTCATATTCCTTATTCTTTCTTGCTAACGGGATAATTCTTGCTCTGCCATCAGCCTGCCTACCAAGAATAAAATCGCAAAAAAGGATAAAATTGTCGTTTGTAAAAGAAGAGCTATATGGGCATATTTAGGGGGAAAGGTCCTGTTTTAATTCAAACACATATTTAAATCCAGACACAAGCATATACTGTGGCATAGAAATAAATTCATTTGCAAAGAGAAACATATTTTACTCCTGGAAACACCCACAGGATCCTAACAGGTACAAATGATCCTTTTTCCTTCTGAATGACAGTTTACTGAGGATGCACTTCTCTAGCAAAATGTCATCATAGACATAGCGTAAGCCCATTTGCATGTGCATGTGGATACTTATCAATTGCTTACATGAGTTTTAAGAAACAATTTTCTTACCTTCTGACCCTGCCATTGAGACCAAGTAGAGAACCAAAGTGACAACAATTGATTTGCCATCCATTGCTGTGCACGTTTTCTTTTTGACGGAGATCCCTCCCTGGTGCTGTCTCCCATCAGGTTTTATACCTGAAAGGTGCACTCCCAGCAACCTGAGTGCTGAGAGGTGGGGTCTGCACATGCAGGTTTCCTAACACATAAGAGTGTTGCATAAGAAATCCAAACCTCTGTGCAGTCCATTCAGTGGCACTTCAAACTTCCCTAGCTTTTGCTGCTGCATATTTTCAATTATTCTTAAAATTGTTATTGTTATCCATCACTTTCTGTTTGCACTTCTTCATGGTATATTGACTTTAGCCAACAATGGTAAGCTTGCCTTGGAAATCAATACAGCATTACCAGACATCACTCTGAGCCAAAATAAAGGGACATTTTCCCTCCTCTGTGAATATAGAATTTCTGTTCAGCTCTTGGCATAATGCTAAAGTGCCTTGTGGAAAAACATTTACACAGCATAGCTACAAGAACTTTTCATCCCAATCTTACATGTTATATTTTGGTATGAATATGATGAAGTTGTTTAGTCAGTGTTATATGAAGACAAGACACAACTAGTTTCTCTTGTTCTCTGAAAGGATTTTATCTTTTTCATTTTGGCTAAAGGGATTTAGATGCTTTATTCTGTACTGTAAAGTCTCTCTAGTCATTAAGAAGAAAATGATGAGCTTAAAATGATTGAGGCATTGTCACCAAACTCACTTAAACTCTTCTGAAACTTTCATTCTAGGAAGTTGCTTGTTTTTCTTTCTAACCTCGTGCATTTAAAATAATCTCAGGCGTTTAAGACAGCAGATAAACACATGTCATAAGTGACTTCTATCAACAAGGAAGAGCATCCCAGTCTGGTGAAGGTAGACACCAAGTCAGAAGAGCCAGAGTGCTTCTCTTAGCACTCTCAGTCTCCAGGAGAACTGAAACACATTTTTGGAAGCATGAGGGTGGTGGTTGTTCCTCTAAGGAAGGGATTCTGTGACTGCAGACAGAAGAGAGATGTGATATGTTGTCATTTCTGCCCTTGGAATCACGTCTCACCGATGAGCCTACGGAGGAAGGTGCAGATGCCCTGCCCAGGGTCCTGCAAGTGCAGCCATTGCTGACATTTTGGACAGAGGAACTGATGAGATAAGTGCTTTCTCAGCCATGGTTCAGTTCCAAATAATCTGACTGGGATTTTGCTGGTGGGCAAAGGTTACATGTGTCTGTAGTACACTAAAACTGATGCCAGTCCTTTAGGATACACCTATGCTTTTATGGCTGTACAGATCCAGTGATCCTTCCCAACCTCTCCCCATTCCTGGCTGATACTTGCGACATCCTTATCTCCAAATTACATCTCTGAAAGAAGGCAGCTTATAAAAATCCCTCAGGATTATTAACAGAAAGGCTTAGACTTGTAAGACAAGTCTGAACAAAACTTGTCTCCTTGAGAAACTTTGTCTCCTTCCCATTCTGAGGTCTAGCAGGCTGTGCAATGCAGTGCAGTGGAACAGGGGCAAATATGGGGACAGGGAGGAAAGTAAGGTCACAATAGCTGTCCTCTTGCACAAGAACTTGCTCAAACTGCCAGAAACTCCCTTTATGTCTTGCACCATGAGCAAACATGAGCTGATTGTGCAGAATATGGAGTGGCTCCTTGTTGGAAAAGACCAAACCTAAACAAATATCAAAATATTTGCTTGACTTTCCCATTTCTCAAGTGTTCGCTGCTCAAATTTCAACATTCCTCTGTAAATTGCTATGCTGCAGGTAGATGTGGGGCCATTTGTTTCTTAGGATTTCCCCAGATGTAATCCTCCCTCCTGACTGGAATTAGGGAGGATGCTCAGTGACTTCCTTAATGTTTATCAGATTTCCCTGTTTTTTCAAGTTAGTGAAAACACTTGTTCATTGCCATGTTCTCAGCTGCTGTGCTGTCAGAGCACCACACTGCTATGGCCTTGCAATTTCTGTGACTAACCAGTATTTGTTCATTACTATCTGGGAATTTTATCGTCCAGACTTCTGAAAACACTGAGTCTGACAAGAAAAGAGGAAGAAAGTAGATAACTTTCATAATTCCTCTGATTGTTAATTATCTACACTTTACAGAGGCAACAATTTTCTGTTTTAATTTACTGCCCCCCACCATTCAGATGCCCCCACAACTCAGACCCCCCCCTTGCCCTTCTGGGAACCCTTTTATGTGATACAAAATGAAAGAAAATGCTTCCTCTTTTTTTCAGTTCTCTGTTCCAACAAGAAAATAAATAACAAACAATATTGAAGTGAAAACATTTCAACAAGAATTTATTAGGTACGTAAATATAAAAACTTAAATAAATAAATAAATAAATAAATATTCTATAAATAAATAAAGTGCTTTTTTCTAGCCAAAAATTTGCATTAAAATATATGTTAATACCTTCACAACATTCATTCACAATAAATAATATCTTGAAAATGATGACACAAAATCTGACGTATCAGAATTTTGATATGTTAATTCCGGAAGCTCGCCTCTTCAGCCCACTGTGAGTGGCAGCTACCCAGGCACAGTTGAAGTCACCTGTCCATGCTTTGCTGGGGAGAAATTGTTGCTGGTCTTTTTCTAAACTGTTAGCAAAAAGTGAAGGAGTCATTTAGTGACAGCTCTTCTGGGCATGCACTACAGTGTTCCAGCTGTGTTTAGCATAAATCATTCCAGAATCATGTCCGTATTCCTTCATAAGCCATTTTTTCTGCCTTCTTGTTGAGGTGGCAGTGGTTTCTTTCCTGCATAACGAGACCTCTTTAAAAGTCAAAAAGTACTGTTGTCAACTAACTATAAACCAGGGAATACATATTCTAAATGCCGTGCCATCATGAATGTAGGAGGCAGGAGGAGGCGAGCTGTCAGAAGCTGTGTGAGTGTTTTCACTATTTTTGCCTCGCTGTATGAGTTAGGACATTTTTCTTCTTTATTTTAGGACACTGTCTCAGGTTTGGTGTTAGCCCTAGAAAGAAAGAAGATGGAAAAGGAAGCTATTAAAACTCAACCACACAACAGGTGAGACTTCTTGTTGTCAGCTGAAATCCACCACTTTGTGCTTCTGTGCCCGAGACCCTGAAAAACTGTGACAGAACCCAGGAGACACTGGTACATCACAACCTTCCCAAAAGGATTCAACAGCAGTGAATTTCCATAGTTTGATGCTTCACTTCTCAACTGGAGCCTGATTTATTCCCCACTTATCTGTATGCCATTAGTTTGAAAAACTGGTTACTGCTTTCTACCACTGCAAGCATGAGAAAACCAGTCAGTTAATGCTTGGATTTTCTGAGCAGTTGAACTGCAGGCTTTCAAAATGCTTGTGCCCTAGGGAAGAGAAAGGTAGCCTGCCCAGAGATGTGCAGCACATGTGCAGGCTCCAATAGCTAATGCAATAATTAAAGCTCAAAGCAATTACAGTGTTTGTCACAATTAGTGAACACAAAAGGTAATAGCTGCCCGAGGAGACAGAATTTTGGAGCACTTCACACCCATCTCTGTTTGGTAATTCACTTCAAATACCAGTTTTCAATAAGCTGTGCTTACTGGGGAGAAATGACTCACTTGTCAAGAATTGCCTTGATGATCAGCTTCACCCAGGGAGCAGTGGGCTCCAGGCACACTTCTCTGCCATCTCTCAGGGTAGCTCTGCAACAGGGAGGAAAGGAAAGGAAAAGGGCTGTTTAGTGAAATCCAAGGCAATGTCACCTTCCTCTCAAAACATCATTATAGGGATACACTGGGTTTAGGGATACTTTAGGTTCCACTTTAAGCTATATAAACTGAGGCTGTAGCCTAACATTAAGGAATATTTTTCACTGGTTTAGCATCTTCACATATGTTTGTTTGATGCATTAAACCATGTGCAGGATTCTCCCTCTTTTCAAAACACCTGACTTTCTTTTGTGTCAGTCTTTCACTGAAGAGTTAAATCTTTCCATCAGAAATTGTACTGCCCAGTCCATATGAATTTGGTTACTTACAGTAAAAGTTCTGGAATGTAACAGGAGTGATTTGTATGCTAATAGTAGTTTTTTCATTGGCGTGAATAGAAATGTGATCATTTTTTGGACCTAGCCCTTAAAAATTATGTTTTGATCTCTTGCTCAACATGGCTCCATGCATTCTCACAAGCCAGTAGAACTCAGAGTTTTAGAAAGTTATTTGCTGCCTGATGACCGCAAATTTATGTCAAAATATTGCATGTGTTTAAAAAGTAGAGATTGGCAAAACAACAGACAGTTCGTTCGCAACCTGTAGCACATTGTCTGTAGGAGCAGGGAATGCTGCTGCTCTGCTTTCTGAGCAGCTGCTTCTGCCAGCTGCTCACAGTGCTCACAGAACACTTACACCCTCTCGAGAGCAAAGCCTGCTTCCTTCTTGTGAAGTAATCAGGAAGCTTTTGCAAAACACTTACATGACTTCAACATTCTTGCAGTGAGGTCCACTAGGAGTGAGGTTCACGTTTTGGATGAACTTGGGATGGATGAACCTGGAATGGGTGCTTATGCACTGGCACCGGAGTTCAATGGCCGAGCGTGGCACTGCCTCACCTGGAAAACAGAAAAAGGTGGAGTGTTTCACTATTTCACAGGAAGCACAACCTGGGGTTTTTTGCTGACAGCATTAGGAGAGTCCTTCTCTGCACTGGTAAGACAGCACAGCGTCTCCCCATGAGCATTTGCTCTGGCTGTTAGTCAGGAGAAATTTAGGAAGGGTTTCTTTACCTTGCGTTCCAAGTGCTGAGACCAGGAGCAGGATCAGGACAGCTGCCACAGTCTTGCCAATCATGATGCAAGAGCGTGTCTTCCTCTTGTGTCCTGGTTCTGTGGGCCTGGGTTCTGTGGTGGAGTGAGCTCTGGCAGACCCCGGGGTGGCAAGTGCCTGTGCAGTGGGACTGGCTGTGTTTATATCCTGCCTGGGCCACCTGGGGCACTCCGATGTCACGGGTGGGTCATAGCCACGGAAACTCCGGACCTGTGAGATGCTGCTGTGCATTGAGTCACAGGGGAGCGGGTAAGCCCCTTTCCCTTCATGACCACAAAACTGCTTCTCATTAATAGAAAGCACTTTATGAAGTAAAGACATGTAGAGGTGACCTGTACTGAGCTGTGTGGAGTCTGTAAAGAGTTTGTAATCTCTTGGGATAATTTAGATCTGTACTTGTGTCCTTCTCGCAACTTTCCATCACAGGTTGAAGGCATTTGCTCTGTGATTTTCCATTTCTGTGTCTTTGGACTTCCATTTTATTTTTTTCTGTTTTAAGACATGATAGAAGTAGGACACAATAATTCTAGAAATTATAGATACTAGCTCTCCTTATATTCATATACAGATAACCCCCCCCCCCCTTTTTTATTGGCTAACTTATCTCATACTGACAGTATTCTTTTGGTGAATTCAAATCTACCTTCATTGAAATAAGCAAGAGTACCTCTGAGACTCTGTAGAACCATTAAGAAGACACAGAATAAGTAAATTTTATATGATGAGTTGCTTTGCCTAACATAAGGTAGATTTTGTTTTCTGAGCATGACTACTTCTTCTGAAGCATAAAACTCCTTAGTTATTTTCTGCTTTGAATTTGGGCAAAGGAAAATTCTAAAAGGTGCTGTAGGATTCTGCCTCTGAAATAAAATGAGGCACTTTTGCAAATTTAAATTTGACCCTGGAAAGACATTTCTTCTGATTATGATAAAAATAAAGAAAACCAAAGATGGAATCATGAAGAAGGATTATTCGGACAAAGTTAGGGGTGTTCAACCATTTCTTTCAACAGTAGACACAAATACTGTAATACAAGTTGGCCTCATTTGGGCTAAATATTAAGGATTCCCATTACTGTTCCTCTGCCAGGTAATGGGGAAGTCAAAGGAACAAAGCATAAGGCCAGATATGAATGAATGCAGGTTATTTTTCTCTGACTGATCATGAAGGTCAGAGATCTACATATGTCAGACTGAATTCCACTTACTATTACCATATCTATCACTGTCTGTAGTTTGTAAATAGCTTTAGAGCATATGATCTGAACAGCAGCTATTCCAGAAGCTATGGAATTAAGCCCCTGGTTTTCCTGTCACTTTACAGCTTGCAGCAAATACAGCTGGATTAGCTAACAGATAGATAAACAGATAAACCCCTAATTACAGCCCTTGATTGTCAGCCTGAGGTCTAGGGATTCCTTAGCCTAGGGATTGTCCTCTTCAACCATGGCAATCAGCAGGTGTCCAGGAATGCATAAGAAAAGACTGAGTGTCTTTGAGACATCCCTAGCACTCAGAATCTGGTTTCATGTGCTGCCTCCTGATTCTTTTACAGGATCACAAGAAATAGATATTGATCCTTATCCCTGATTTCCACTGGCTTCATAATTCTATAGGCCTTTATAATGTCTCCAGGCCAATCTCTTTTTACAAAGTGCTGTCCTATTGCCTGACAGCAGCACAGACTGGGTTGCTGGTTCCTAATGCTGGACATTTTATTTTCTCCTCACACACTATTTCCATACACAGCAAGCTGTTTACAGAAATGCAAGCTAGAGCATCAATGAAAAATGCATACAAGGAGAAAATGGAAGGATGAATTGCATTGCCTGAAGATGTGGATCTTTTTCCCAAATAAATCAAAGAAACTGTTATTCCTCTTTAATTTCACTAATGATTTTAAGTATCTCAAAGAAAAAGTTATTCTTTCTGTGGTCTATATGCAACAAAGCTTTTATCTTTTGTCTTCTTTATGCAAAACCTTCTTCCTGTTACGTTTTTAGGAAATATCATTTCTGCTTTCTTGGTCCAGACAGACCAGATGTTTGTGGCTCTGTGTGTTTCTATTCAAATATAAAGAAAGGGCTTAGGTGTTTCACATTTATTAGAGACAACATAATGATTACAGCAGAACAAGTCTTGATGTGGAGCAGTGGGAACAACTGAGTAATGTTCTGAAGGCTGTGCTTTGACTTGTCAATTAGGATGTAGGGAACAGAGTACTCAGGAATGGCCTGCAAAAAACTTTGAGTCAACAAAGATAAAATCTCTCCTGTGACTACAGAGAGAAGTCAGAAGGGATGAACTCTGAATTAAAAGGACCCATGTTTTATTGTAAACTGTGTGGTTTGGGTCAAAGAGAGCAGCTGATGTTCCAATTGATTTAGAGGGCTCTTGTTTTGAAGATACGAGGCAGGTGAATTAAGAGCTGCTGGAATTCTAGTCACACACTCTGACTGAAGTGAGCTATTGCTAAGCCTTAAATATGAGCGTCATAAATGATATCTGGTAGCCTTCAGCTGTATAAACACTTCTTTTGTCCCAAGGGTCATAAATACACTTATTGAGAAGTTCCAATTTTCTTGGCATGAGAGTGCCTTAAGAGCTACCAAGTGATAAGATTTCTGTGTGACACACAGGAATGCAGACTGTCCTGCATCCAACTTTTGACACTGGTGTGTGGTCCAACAGTCCCTGTCCAAATCACATGGCAAACTAGCACATGCAGGATTGGTTCAGATCAATCTGGAGGTGCTACAGTAGGCACAAGATTCAGTAATTCCACTAATCAAGGCTTCCACTTCAGTTATACTATAGAAAACGTAAGGAAGGAGAGAGGCTGAGGTACCCAAGTGTTTTCACTTAGTAGTAGTGAAAACTAATTTCTGTAGTTTCTCAGATAATTTTCTGTGTGCTCCTGCCCTTCTCTGACTTGAGTGCCCAGGAAATTTACATTTCCTTATGCTCACATGAGCAGTGAGGAAATTCTTTCCCCTGGGGGGCTCCTTGCAGTGCCCTGTCCTCATTTCCCTCAATGATTGTTCACCACTATCTTTAGTAATGCTGCCTCATGCCTGGAATTTTACATCCAAACATATAAAGGATGATTTAAAAATTGCTGAGCAGCTGAGTCAGTCCATGTGACCTGATGGGGTTTTTTGAAACAGTATTAGATTCAACAGGAAAGGGTAGTCCTGTTTTGCTTTAAATTTCCTTTAGGCAAATTCTTCCTCTAAATTTCTTACACTTCTGTGACCCTGTATGCAAAATCTCTTCATATTTTTGATCTGCAATAGGAAAATACCTCAACTTCTTTGTGTTTTTTTTTTCCTGGCAATTGGGGTCCTCAGTGCCATCTGTGTTTTGGCGGTGAAATGGTCTCTACTCTCTCTTTCCTGAGGCAAGTTGGCTGACTTGAGAGGGCCAAACAGAGGATTAATTATAGTTACAAATGCCATAACTCTATGTCTTCCCCCCCTACTATTCCTTAATTAGGTATCAACAAATTCCCCGAGATTTTAAGTTTGGCAACTTTCATACTGAATTACTTTTATATGAAAAATATAGAATAAAGGGCTGTAATTAGAAATATAACCATGAGATTCATCTTTAGTACCTACCTTCTCATGATTTCCTGCAATGTCTGATCACTCCTGTCCAAAAATATTAATTCTCTTTTGTTTAGTTAATGTGCAATTCTGCAAGCCTAACTTGTTTTGCTGACCCCTTCATCTCAGGAGAGGATCACTGTAATTTGTATGGCTGCCTCCTCCTCTCTTCCTCAAACTGCTTATGTTTGATATTTACCCTCATTTTAAAAAATGGAATTAACATTTGCTCATTTTTAGAAGTTTAGAATGTGGAGTGGACGGTCTTTGCCAAATCAGTTCTGCACTGAGCAGGTGTTACAAAGGTCACTGTGCAAGTGGTTTAAGAGAGGAGTATTAATTAGTCATAAAATTGCACAGCCTTCTGAGAACAAGGATGAGAGGTAGAGCTCTGCTGTACCACAGCACTACTTCCTCACAGCACAAGAGATGATGATCCTTATTCCTGTATTTTCCGTGCAGCCCATGATTCTTGCTGCAGAGAAGCACAGTTGCAACATCTCTGCTGGTGAATGGTTTTTTCCACCTGCCCTGCTGGCGAGATCTCTGGTTCAGAGGCAGGAGAAGAGCTTCAGCATTCTGTCTCAAGAGCACATGGTATGTGGATGTCCCTGCTGCACAAGCAGCTGCTTCAGAAATACACAATTATATCACACACCTAAACCCATTACTAGCACTTCTTTCTCCCTCTCCTGAATTTTCTGTCAGCTTGATTTCCCAGTGTTCATCCTGCTGGCTCTTCTGGGCCCTAGTGCTGTGCATTTAATACTCCATGCTTGCAGCTGTACACCCAAAAATCACTAATGGTGATGCTGAGCTTTGCTTCAGCAGTCCCTGAGCTTCCAGCAGAATATTTCTGGTTGACTCAGAACTTGGTTCACATTTTTCGTCAGTTTGAAGGACTCCAGAATTGCAGTCCTTCCTTTCTGTGTCTTCTGGCCAATTCACAATACAGCAAAAGCAATTTACTAGTTGAGTTTGATGGAAAATATCTGTCTTTGTGTTTTTCTGGGTTTTCCCCATATATGTAGTAACTGCATAGGAAACTAAATCATCTCTAGAAAGGGAAGTACTATTGGAAAAGAAAAAAAAAGGAGGAAAAAAAAATGGACAGGATGCTGCCTGAAACATTGTCAGGGTGTTCAGGCTATTCAGCATGAAGTGACTTTTTCAAAGAACAAAAGAGAGCTGTTTAATTGCATTAGTTGCATTTTTAAGCAAAAACCTAATTGCAGTAGGATTACTCAGGGACTTTCCAGTATTGCAGGTGGTATCACAATTTATTGTCTTTACCATTAGATAGATGTCTTTTTCCATTAATCATCATATGTAACTGAAAACCTATTACAATACATGAACAAAAGAGTTACTCAGAAAAATATTTGATTCAGTGTGACAAAGCCAAGAGTACCAGGACTCAGCAGAAAGAGTAGCTGAGACCAGGGAAAGGACTAGAGAAGATACTTGGGAGTGGCACGTGCTTTTGCTCCCTCCCTTTCTCCCTGGCCTCCTCTTTGCCAGCCTATATCCCCTCAGCTGTCCCAGAACTAGAAGCCTGTGTTTCTAGGGTTTGCCTGCTTGGGGGAGGAGGATGAAATAATGACAGTTTTTCCAAAGATACAGTATTTTCAAGAGTTTACGCAAAGCAGAA
This sequence comes from Certhia americana, assembly GCA_018697195.1. NCBI lineage: Eukaryota > Metazoa > Chordata > Aves > Passeriformes > Certhiidae > Certhia > Certhia americana. The sequence continues at coordinate 675,273 of JAGMWU010000041.1, read as the reverse complement.
TTAACAACTCTATGCTATATTCCATGGGCATTGCATTTCTAATCACCCCCCTACTGGTGTAAATCAGGAATAAATTAAAATCCATGGAGTTACATTTCGGCATTGGATGTAGATCTGAAGAGAACAAGGTCCTAAAATTAGAGGAACTGAGATGGTGCAAAGCACAACAGCTATGAGGAGACAAAGAGGCTGCACTGACCTCAAATTCCAACATCTACTTTTCCTGCTTGGGAACACTGTGCTGGAAGGTAATGATTTTCAGGGAAATCCAACTGATTTTTCTCGTCACTGGATTTTCCTCTTCTTTCCTTCATTTCATGTTGTTTCATTCCTAATATGAAATGGAAAACCCCAGGGAATAATTTGCACTATATTGATTTGTTGGCAATTCCTGCCATAGAGAACTTCCTTTAACTCCAGTAAATTTTGTAACACTGATCATGAGTTAGCAGCAGGTCAAACAAATGCTTCAGGTATGGCCTGTTTGCCTTCTCCTAGTCCTCACAGGTATGTAACAGCAAACCAGAATACTTGTGTGTCAGGGAGAGCTTGGGAACTTACACCTTGGATTTCTTCCAAGCACTCACAAGTAGCTATCTAGATTTTTAAAGGCCCAGTGGTACAAAGACAGAATTCCTACTGTTTTGAGCCTATGGAACTACAGCACTTTTAGAAAGCAATGTTATATGTGTATAAAGTACCTCAGATTTTGTGAACTTGAAATTTAAAATGCCATTATTCAGCAGTGTAAATCCCTGCCTAACTATCTTGGTATTTGTACACTGAATCATATCTTCTCTGCACACTAACTTCCTAGTGCATTTGCAATTCACCCTGGTGCTTTGGGGGAAAAGGATGAAGCTAATCTTTAACTCTTCAAAAGAAAGTGACTGGACCTTCTAAAGAAGTGATTTGTAATCGCTTCCTATCCAGATCAATCTTGTTCATCAGAGGTAGATCCTATCTCTGTAGGACTGAATTAAGTCTTTGGGCCTGATGTTTATCAAACCACCATCAGCCGAGATGAGCTGGCTTGGACAGCCACAGTTGGAACTGCAAGTGTGTTTTTACCTTTAGCAATTCTGAAGGTTTGTTCTGAACTTTGAAAAGTTCAACACTCCTTCTGCCATTCCCACCCTACCCTCTCTTCAGTATTAGGGTTCAGCATTTGTTGTTTCTGGGCTTGGAATCTCTTTGCATTAAAGGCATATTCTCCTCTTCATTTATGAAAAAGTATTTGTCATTTGGATTCAATGAAATGTGGAAATTACTCTTATATGCCACTATTTCTCCTGCTTTCAGCACAGAGATAATTTCCTCTTACATGAAGCAATGAGATTAGAGCCCAGGAACTGACCCACTTTTTTTTAACATAAACATCTGTGTTGCTGTATGACACAAAGCATTAGTGGTCGATACCAAACTCACACATCTGAATATTTAATGTAGTTCACGGATATCAACTTACAGCAGGGAGGCTGATTTTCCCCAACACCTTTTTCCCGAAGGTCTGACAATACCTGTTTGTTAGGTCCAACCAGTTGAGGTATCCAATCCCAGTACAGTTAATCAGGAAACTATCCATTATGAGCACAGGGCATGGAGCCGAATGTTTAATCACCCACACAAAACCATATCCCTTCCCCATTCCTCTAAAGTATAATAACCACTGGAGAGCTTGGAAACTGCTAAGAGTCATTATGAGCTTTGATTCCAGCCACTGTTCTATCATTTTCATTTCTGAAGTGGCATGTGTGACTGCTCACCAGCTGGCAGCCTTTTATAAAGTTCATCCCATCAACTACACGTATTCTTCAGAGGACATTATATTTCTCCTGCAAAATCCCCTTGACTTTGGCAGCTTTAGGGGACAGAAACTCCTTGGCTAGTAAAATATCCTCCAGAAGAGTTTCTCATAGACTGTCAGAGAGTAAATATGAAATGCACGACACCTAAGAGCATTTCTTTTTGGTTAGACTTCATCAACTTTTTGGTTTATATGAGGTTTTAAAGATTCTCTCTTGAAAAAATTTTCCCCATGTATTCTAGTTTTACTGTTCTACTTGAGGTGTTTGGCCAAGTTCTGTCTCACCAAATCCAGTAAGACTCTCACAGCATATTGACACAGTGGCTCCAAGTCTTTCACTGTTACTCTTGTGCTGAGTGCACCTTTGGTGCTGATTGCAGGCGGATTGTGATGAGTGACAAAAGTCTGCATGAGCATAGCAGGCCTAGGAAGTTCCTACAGCTGGGACACAAATGGTTTCTAAACAGTGTCTTAAACAACAACTACCAGTTCTGTAGCAGTGGTGGTGCACAATAATTAGTACATAAGGATTTGATTTGCACTTTAGTGAGAGCGATGTGACAGCGGTTTTGGTCAAAGAACAGTTGCTAAACTACAGTTCGAAAACAATTTCCTTCCAGCTAATGTTGCAAGATAAGCAGGATGTTCACTTGTTGATGTGAACGTCACTGTTCACCTTTCACACAAGTTCCTGAAGTACATTATAGAGGTGCAGGAAAGAGAATAGCTACAGATCACACTTGAACTTGCAACTTTCTTGTTATAAACCTTAAGTAATAAAGCTTCACTTTTAAGGTATAGAATCAGACAGGAAGCGGAAAATGGGTTCTGGAGTGTGTTTGTGCAACCTCATTGAAATTTTTTTGTCTTTTATGTCCACTTTCAAGATAGACTCCATTTATCAACCTTCAAAGCCCTGAAATATATGTTCAGAATTAAAAAGCTACTGTATTCTTTGTTGCACTGGTGTAAACAATCTTGCCGTGATGGACAGTCAGATCCTGTCAAAAGCTTTCTGTCACAGTAAAACTTTCCATCATGAACTTTCTGGATTGGGTGTTTTGTGATCCCTGTTTACAAAGTTGTGTGTCATGGTCTGAACTCATCCCAGAGCACTCTGAAATTAATGCCTGTAATACTGTATAAGCCACTGCATGTCCTATCCTTTTCACAGCCTATTCCAGAAGGAAATGCCAAACATCATGGTAATCATTTACCAAAAGAAATTCTAGATGAAAAGCATGTGTCTGGAGCAGAAGGCATAAGAGCAAAGTAATTTGGTTTTTAAACACATTTTTGAGTACTTATGTGATTTTGCGACAGTAAGAAAACATAAGCCAAGTGGCAGAAGTTCAGACAACTGTCTCCCTTCTGAAGAAACCAAAAATCACATTTTATTCTTTAAGCAGAACATTAAGGGAAGTTATGTTACACCATTTTGAGTTCCTCGGTGTCCTCCTTTATTTGCTTGTCTTTATTTCTTCTCTGAATCAAAGATAGTTTCCAATCTACAGCTATTGTGCTGTTTTACTATATTTTCGGTGGATTAACCCAGGAAGGAATTGTGGTTCTCCTTAATATGCAGTCAGAGAATTTTCAGCAGAGGATTTTGGGACTGACTTTGAGACCTGGGAATAGGATGGGCTGAGATTTCTGAGGTGCTTGTCATTACAGACCAGGTTTCCTTCATTTCAATACTGGGCATTTTGCTTTTAAGGTGATTCTTCCTTTTTTTTTTTTTTTTTTTTTGAGGGGGTCCATTTTATAATCTGACTCTAGGATGCTGGTGGTGAAATAACTGAGAAAATTGTGCAAAAGCTGCACTGCAAAGGTGGGAAGAAGAGGCCAGGACTGGGAAAGAAAAAAAAAAAAACCTCTGAGTGGCTTCCCCAAAGTCACAATTAGTGTAACAGCACAGCCTGGAAAATTATTTACTGTGATCCACTGCATGAAGCATCAGAGACACTGTATGAGCTGGCAGAAAATATCTGAAGGATTAGTGGCAATGGCTCTACAGCCTTTACAAACCAAGGCACCATGAATTTAAATTATACAACACAATGGAATTTCAAGGCACAATGCCATTTTTATCACAGAATTAGCCTTACTAACACAGAGGTTCATTTCATGACAAGTTTAGTCATGTTTGCTCTTCCTGCTAACAGCAATGGGTGTAAATTAAAGAAGTGCTGGATATCTCTGATAACATACTGGACCCATAAACCCCAGCAGCAGCCAGTGAGGGTATGAAGCACTCAGTGCTGCTCAGGAAGAAGTCAGACCACACTGGGAGGATTTCCAGTGCTCATCTTCTATCCCAGCTGGAACATTACAGCCAGAGCATGGTGCTGCATGTGACTGTGATGGTGCAGAGGGAGAACAAGCAGGCTGGAGGCAAAGGAGCAGTTGTTGTCCAGGGGAACTGCAAAAGGCCAGTACATTGACCCTTTGCTGTTTTTCAGGGCTTCATCCTCAAACCTGGGTGAACCAGCCATCACACATTTCAAAGTGATTCACTGCTGGGACATCCAAAGGCCATTTTCGTGTCATTCCTGTTCTTGGAGGCAGGAACTTGGTAATGAGTTCCAGCAAGACAATCAAATCCTCCCCACATCATGTTGCAACGTCCCGGTATTGCAGTGTCATCCCAGGAGCCCTGTGTGCGGCGTCACCTCTGCCCTGATGGCACGCACACAAGGACAGCATCATTCCGAAAGAGCCGTGGGGTTCCCTCTCAGGACAGCAGGGCATCAGCCTGCCCGGTAGCAGGAATTTTCTCTAAGGCTCAGCCCAAGGATAAGAAATCACTTTGTGATATGCCTGTTTTCTAGCTAGTGTTGCCTGGCACGGAATGTGATGCTAACTTTCCACAGGCAAAATGGTCTTTCACATTTAAGTTGCACCATTGAATAAATGGCCTGATTTTTGCATTTTTAATTACAGTTGAAGTTGTTGGGCATCTGGGAAAGCAATAATCAAGAGAATTCCAGTATTTTACTTTCCAAGTGATAGCATGGACCCACTAGGAATTTTCAGCTTTTAGGCAAGTCCGTTGTTAAAGAAAGTTATAAGGACTACCAAGGACAAATTCAGGAATAAATTATATTTATTGCATGTTCGTGATTTGGAAGACAGATAGATTCAGAGAAAAGGCAACCACATGCCTGAAGTGTTAACCTGAAATCACGGAGATTTCAGTGCAGCTCTTGGTTTGAGAGCAGAGGTTTGTGATTCTGGGATAGTTGACTAAGCTTGGATTTGCCAAGTCCTCATCAAAGATGAGTCTATCATCCTCAAAGGTCCTGCCAGAGCAAAATAATTACTGCTGAAGATTGAAGTTTTATTTCTTTGTGCCTGACTTCTCTTCAACACAATTACATGGCTGCACAGATTGAAGGTGCCTGTCTCCCAGGAGATCAGTTTGAGTTGCTGAGGCTTTCAGAATAATTTCTAGAGGTTCAGAAAAAGAAACACTAAATATAGAGTATGGGGAAAAGTTAGTGGCCTTGAGAACTTAATGATTAATATTTTAATATATATTAATATATATATTATATTAATATATATAATTTTTATATATATATATATATATATATATATATATATATATATATATGCATTTAAAAAAACAAACAGGAGTAGAGGATTGCCATGGATTACATGGACTAAATAAGGAATTGGCACAATTCTCAAACACAGATAGTACAGACCTCAGACAATGCAAGTGACACTGGGTTTTCTTCCTTTCAAAACTCTTGGGAGTTACCAAGCATACTTGGAAGTATGGATTTAAAAGACCTTTGAAAAGAACATCAACTTTATTCTGTTTCTCTTGTGTGAAACAATACAAGTCTTACTTTAATGTTTCAGGCACTTTAACCATTTTAAAAGAAATCATGTAAATCTGTCACTCAGAAAAATAGTGTCTTGCTTTCTTCATTTCTGGGACAGGTCTGGCTTATAATCCTTTGGAAAGGATTCAAGCATTATATTTCACCCTCTACACATTTCATAAACAAATAAACTATCACAGGAAAAAGGATTTGAGATGGATTATCATGTCACTCCACACCTTAGAGCCAGGAAATTCAGCCACCAGTGACACACTGGTTTCAATGTATCCCATTTAGTTTTCATAGTAGTGCCTGTTATAGACACCACCTGAAAGCTGAACTTCCTGCTTGAAGCTGGCACAGGTATAATTCCTTTAATGAAGGATTTGCATGATTTATTTCTCTTCTCTTCTACATTATTTGACCTAACACATTGTTGGGGATTGCAAGGGTTTTATTCACCCCACTGAAGTCACTGAGGTGATTTCCCTGTCCCACTTTCCTCTTCTGTAATCTGATAATTTTCCTCCCATCTCACATGTATTAACAAGATCCCTGAAGCAGAAAACACTATCAAGACTTCCTGTTGGCATGTGATACATTCTTCTCCTGTGGGCATCATTCACCATTCTTTGGGCTTCAAAGGTCCTTTAATGGTCCTGTTTCAGAGGGTGTGAAAGAAAGTGAATATAATCAGCATCTGATCATTTACTGATCATGAGAGTTCATGGGATTATTTCACTTCAAAAGGCCCAGGATGAAGCATTAGATGACCAGACACCAGTAAGAAGGGGATACTGCTGCAGGGTACCAACTGAGAATATTGCTACTTACAGCAGAACTGAATTCACAGCATCCACTTGAAGGCATCTTTATGTGTCTCCCCTGCTCTTACGTGAATCAAAATATTTAAATTTTTCCACATTTATTTTCAATTGGTTTTACATCCTCAGTGAGAGAGCACCTAGGAAATATTGCCAGGAGTCAGTGCAGAAGTTTGTAGCAAGTGGGCAAGTTCCAGCAGGTGGGTATTGGGGCCCAGGAAGGACCGGCTGCTCCCTGAGGGACTGGGAGCTGAGCACCTGAACCCAGCCGAGCACATCACTGCCAGGCTCCTTGCCACAGAACCTGAGCAAGGAGATCCTGGCAGGCCCAGAGAACACAGCCAGGCTTGACAAAGAACCTACATCACCAGGAAGGTTCAGGGCAGTGAGGCAAATCCCAGGCCAAGCCAGAAAACCAAGTGACAGGTCAGGCACACGGATCAGTGCCATCCATGGCCAGGCAAACTCAAAGCTGAGGCTGAAGCCAACACAAGCACTCCTCCAACAAAGTTCAGGAAACAGGAAAATTGACAAAGCCCAAGCTTAAATGGGTTTCTGAGCCCATGGGCAAGAGGTCCCAGGACTTTGAGGGTAAATTGCTAGAGGAGTTTGAGGGGAAAGGATTTAGCTAGAAATATTGAAGGAGGAAAAACTCAACGGGCTTTCGTCCTTCAGCTTCCTTCAGCTACAGACTGCAAACAAGTTTCAGCTTGCGATACCTTCTGTGACCTGGCATGTCTGATTTTTTCCTAAATCTTCTGAACAGAAATAAAACTCAAATCTAGATAATTTCTGAACAGCAAAGGTAAAATACAGAAGTTTTCCTTTGAGTTACAGCACAGCAGAAGACTCTTTTCTGAATCTCTTGGCCTTACATCTTTAAATGACAGTTGAGCTTTAGAGATGTATCCCTGATTTGGTTTTTTACTTATTGTCTCTAATACATACTTCATGCCTTTACTACTTTCCTATGTGAGGTTCCTTGCTGAGTGTGAGGCTCTGAACAATTTTAAATCATATGTGCTTGCTCTAGGCTTGATCTTCTGCCCCTTGTCAGAGGTGGCAGAAATTTCCCAGTGTGCTTCTTGGTCCAGTTGTTGAATGCAATTGCTTTTGGTTTTCCTGAAAGCCCGGACATGGTATGATTTTCAGAATGAACTTTCTCTTCTTTTAAGCCAGGTATATTTGAAATTTGTGTACTCAAAGTCAAGTCAGCATTTGGAAAAATCATTGTCCATGGATTTCACTGTTCCTTAGGTTTTTAATATTAATACTTCAGTCACTAATGGGGAAGTTTTAAACTAAATTTATTCATGTTCCCAAGTGAGAGGTGTTACATAGAGGCAGCTCTTTACTATTAATAGATACTGCATTTTTTTTTCTGTGGGAAATTGCCTTTACCACTATAGCAAAAAAAAGAAGGAAGAAATAGTTCCTCGTGACATCAGACACAATGAGATTGAATGTTTTCCTACACATTTTGGTCTGGTATTTATTTTTTAACTAAGTACAATACAATAACAGGGCACATTGATAATGACCAAAGGTGTTGACAGTGAAATGCATGAGACATGTATAAAAACCCCTTAAATAAAATTGTTGCATCTTGTAGAGCCTTTGAACTACACATTTAAAAGCTTTCCCATTTATTTTTGGGTTCTGCCCCAACAGTATCCAAACATGGAGTTGAATTGTGTTCTTGAGGATTGCTATTTACAGAAATAGAACAAACTGATGCCCACGTGACTTTGAGAAATGATGACAAAGAGGTACTCATGTTTTATTTTATGAGAAACAGATTAATTTCTAATTAATTACACTGGAAGTAACCTGCAGCAGCAAGTCCCTGCATGCACACACAAACCACCCAGGAAATAGCAAGCTGCTGACTGCCTTACAGGGCCTTTTCTCTTGAAGAGAAGTGCTGCGTTGAGTTATTAGTCTCTTTTGAGGTTTGTGCCTGTAACATTTTGCTGTGTCAGCTCCAGACACATCAGCCTGAATGCAGAAATTGTCAGGTTATCCTGATACCTCATAATTGGTCCAAAGCTTACAATCTTTAATGAGGTGCCATTCAGCAGCTAATGCTAACAGTGTCCAACACTTCCTGCAGGTGTCCCAATGCTGGCATGCCTCCCAATGCCACTATCTCAAACATTTTAGATCCAGTTGATAGAATCCCTGTTTATGTGATTGCAGTGTTTGATGGGAGAGGACATTGCTTTCTGTCTAGGAACTCATAAATCTGCAAGCTAAAATAAAGGACATTTTCCTGTTCACAACAAAGTCAGAAGCAGCATCTTGTCCTTAGTGCAGAACAGGATACACTGGCCATGTCCATTTCTTGTTTCGTCCAGGACTCAGCATTTTTGGTGTAGATTTTTTCCTTTAATAGTATTTGGCTTTTCTAGGAATATTGGTATTTCTCTTTTCAAGTGCTTCTTGAACAACTTCAACCAAGCAAGAGCCTGTAGTATCATATTGTCCAGGACCAGTTACCTTTCCTGTCATCGAAACATTGAAGAGTTTGCAACCAAAAGTGAATCTTTCATGCCCTTTTCCAGCTCTTATTTCTTGTGAAGGAAGATGTACCAATACCCCTGAGGATGGACTCCTTTTCTAAGTTTCACATTCACTCCTGCAGCCTCAGCCCCTACAGGGGCAGCCCTTTGCCAGGGAAACACTGGTGTAGGTGGTCACCACGTGCCATGCAGCGTGTGGAGGGCAGCTGTACCTCCCTCCATCCTTCCAGAGAAGGGTCAAGTTCTGCCCCGTGTATGTGTGGGCGAGGAGGTGTACGACAGACCTGGAAGGCAGCGCTATCCACGCTCGGAGCGCTCATCTCCCGGGAACACCGGAGCTCATCCCACGGGCACACCGGGACCGCTGGAGCC
>JAGMWU010000041.1:638863-665905 GCA_018697195.1 Certhia americana | reverse complement strand
CTCCACGCTGTGGTGCGGACAGTCCAACCGGAGAGCCAAAATCTGCCTGTCTGGCCGGCCCTGGTCACACACACCGAGTTCACGCCACCCGAGCTAAGCACGTACAGACGAAAGAGAAGATTTTGCTCTCACCTGGGAGCTACCTCTGACATTTACTGCTCAATGCAGTTCATGTTTCTGCAATAACTTAGGTATAACATTTCATTCCCAAAACTGCACCCATTCCTGCAATTGTTGTAACCTGTGCTCGCTGCACGGACCAAGGCAAGCACAATTTCGAGGTTACAATCCCAAAGACACTCAGAAGCTTTTAAGCTGGTTGACCATCCTCTTGTTGGAGATGGTTTTTGTCACCCAGCATCCTATGGTTTCTTGAGTGCTTTATAAAAGCTGGGACAACTTCATCTCAGAGGCTGAATCTGCATTCCTGGTGCACTCAGATTCTTCACTTGTAAGGACATGTGTACTGGCTACAATCAAGGTTTTGCCCGTGGGGCTGAGAATGACAGTTTCAGATGGATCAAATTCCAAATTAGAAGACACGCCCTCCAAACAACTGCACGAGGAAGAATCTTTCCAGAATTTCAGCATCTCCTAAACAGCTATTGACTTGTTTATATTGCCTTATACAGGCACAGGCAGAGCTCACAGTCCAAACCAGATAGTGGTTTGATATTCCACCATTTTCCATGGGCCTCTCACCTGGATTTGTTTTTCCAAAACACTTCTATGCCAGAAAGATGTTCAGATGTCCTCAACAATCAAATCAAAGTCTAGCCTGCTTAATTCCCATAAAGTCTAGCATAGTTTGGTAAATATGTCAGCCAAGCATGAAGGAGGGTTTTGCCCTTCAAATTAGAGACTCCATTGTTTCCTCCAATGTTACTGAAATGCCACCGCCTCTGCCCTGGAGGGGATTTATAAATGCCACCATAAGCTCTAGAACCCTGAGAATTTGGGCCTTGAATATCTGAATGAGAAGGAAAATGGGATCCATACAATCAGACACTTGGGAGAAAGATATGACTGTGATGTATTAAGCATATAAATTAATTTATTCTTGGTGTTAAGCATATAAATTAATTTATTCTTGGTGAAATGTGCTCAACAGTACAATGCTCCAAGGGGTTATTTGATACTGTGAGGGGAAAGCAGCATTATGGAAGGCCAGGAGAGACACGGAGTAGGCAAGTGCAGCGTCTGTGCAGTGATTTCCAGCGAGAAGACTAAGCTGAGTTCAGGAGCGTCTGTGTCAGAGCATAAGCTTTCTTAGAGAGGAGTCACAATGGTCCCCTTAACACACCCAGATCAGGGCAGAACCTCAGCGAGTCAGCCTGTCTGTGCTGCTTTGCAATTTCTCCTTCCCAGTGCCCTCAGGGCTCATGTTTTCAAGACCAAATTAATAAATAAGTGCCATGGATGATTCTAGATCTTCTGCTCTACTGTCTGTACAGATCTCTAAAGCACAGATATTACATAGTTCTCTCCATTAGCAATTTTTCTAATGCCTCAGGGCTGTTGCTTGCCAATGTTCACTGCAGGGACATTTTTTTAGGTCTCAGCTGTGGCTAGTTTCACAGCTTCTCGGCAGTCTGAGGTATCAGTGGAGGGATTTGTGTTCAGCAGCACACAATGCAGAGCTGGGTGCCCTGCAGGACCAGGGCACACGATGTAAAGAATGCCTGCAGTGCAGGGGCTGTGAGCACAGGAGCGTGGGCTGCTCAGGCACTGAGCCACTGCCGGCATTCCCCAGTGCCCACCAGCCGCCGATCCCCTGCTGCCCAGTCAGAGCTAAAACAAGAGAGAGCTGTTTATCATTCTTTTGTTGTGCTGTTACAAATGTAAGGATCACTGACACTTATCTCACTGTGTTTTGCTGCAGGGACAAATTGTCCTCTTGCCTGTACAGGAGAAGCTTTGGTGTGTAACATTTTTCAAATTGAAAAAGCTTATTTATACCTAATCTAAATGGACACACCAGAAAAAACAACAGGTTATTTTGCAAGATGTCCCAGCTGTAGCAGGTGAGTCTGCCTTTCCTGGAATGATGGTAACAAAAAATCTGAATCTTCCCCAGTACTCTAAGAAGAGACTGTTCAGTTGAGGGGAGTTCTGGACAGACAATTTTTAAGAAATAGAAAATAGGAGACAGTCCACATGATGACTCACTTGCCTTAACAAAAAATTGAAGGAAAGTCAGTGTAAATGGGAATAGGGAGTCAGGGGCTACAGTCACATGGCCTCAACTGGTCATTTCAGAGGAGTGATGAAGCATAAAAGGATCCTGTAAGGCATTGGTGAGTGTTTGTTGTGTGAGGATTGGGAGGGTCTTGATAGCAGCTGCCAATAGTAAGTGAGACCAAAGGTTTTGTATCTTGAAGACAGAATAATCCAGACATATAGCATGACTTACAGGAAAAAAAAAAAAAAAAAAAAAAAAAAAAAAAAAAAAAAAAAAAAAAAAGAGAGAGAGAGAGAGAGAGAGACATGTTTTATGGACTTAAGAAAAATGCACTGCTGAGTGCATTGAGTGTGGCCAAGCCACTGTTTCTAAGTGCTGGCCAAGGTGTGATGGGTGTGATGAGGTGGTGATTTTATTCCTGGCTGAGCTCTAATGGGAATGACAAACTGCATTACTGTAGCTCTTTGGGACAGGGCAGTCCCCTCTGGTTCTGCCCTCTATGATATTTTGTAGCTCCAGGCAGGAAAAATCCTAGTGTGCCTCTATGAAGTCCTGTAATATTAAATGGATGACTTTCATGGGTGTGGGTAAGCAACGACAGCCACAAGGCATGACTAAAGGTGTTTCAGCTGCTTAGGTCAGACCTGCCCATCCAGCTGTGTCTCATAAGGATAATAACAGTGAGACCTGCTAGCTGCTTTCTGTGCAGCCAAAGGTCAGTATTTGGTAAGTTCCAATTCTTAATTTTTTTCTTTAAAAAATTACATTTCTTAAATGTAATATTTAAAACCACAGCCTTTGGTACACGTGCTGCTAGCAACTTCAGCTTTGCTTCTTTTCTATTCCTTAAAAACTTGTGGCCCTCAAATCCACTAAGTGGTGTGTGTGTGAGGGATTATGGTCTATGACAGTGCATGAGCCTTTGCGTGTACTGTGTATTTCTTTATCTGAGCTGGTATCTGTTACCCAGTTTCTGGTTTCTGTGCTTATCTGTTGTGACTCCAGAACATGTCCTGGCACACAAACATTGCTGTTGGCACTTGGGTGTGATGACAGAAAATAATCTTGCTGAGCAGTGGGAGGCCCTTTGCAGCCTAAATTCAGATTTTAATTTCTTGATTTGTTCCTATGATAGTGCCACCCGTCTGGTAACATTTGTAATGAGAATGAAAGAATTGATCCCTGTTTTTTTTTAAAGTTAAATTCAGGTCTTTTCAGATGAGGCTATCCTCTAGCATTAGAGCAGCTAGCTCAGAAAATCCTGGAAGAATTTTCTCTGTTTGAAGTTAATGAGTTGTCTAGCAATAGGTGTTTGCAAAAAGGATTAGGGATTTTCCTTCTTACTGTAAAACAAATGAATATTTTGTGTTTATCAAAGTCCTTCCACTGAAGTGCAGCACGTGTGTGTGATGCTGCCATGGCAGCCTACTTGTGTGATTGTCTGCTACAAAAATAGAACAGGAACCTCTGTTTTTCCCGTTAGTGGTTCTCTCCTATCTTTAGCAGTGTGTTTGTTAATGATTTGAGGCCAAGTTATGAAGTAGCTCAATTCCAAATTCCAATTACTTATTAACCTAAAATTACTTAGTTATTAATCAGGCAAGGAACAGAAGTGTAATTGTGTGTAAAGACTCTAGGATCATCACATACCCTGCCTGTTCTAAAGAAACTTTTGTTATGCTTTCCCTCAAGAGTTGAAATAGTATTACCGAGTTGTGACTTGTCCATGGATTTCCAGGGCATGCAAACTATGCTGATTATGAAAGAGGAGAAAATAATTGTCTCTGTGCATTGATTATTTAATTTCTATTAAAGAGATCAAATCCTTATGTTCCTTGGAGTTGACAATAAAGTAGTTCCTGCTCTGTGGCCCTGAAGCCCTGTTTCCTCTCCCCATACCTGTTCCCAGCCTGCACTGACCAGTCCTTCCCAAGTACTCACCAGGTAATTTTGTGTGACTCAGATGAGGTCAGAACTTGCCCATAGGTAGGAAGAGTTCAAGGGTGAGTGAGAAAACTAGAAACAAACCAGAGCCACGTTGTCCAGGCCAAGGTAAGCACCAACACACCTGGTTTTACTAGAAATGGGGTCTGAAGTCTTTTATTACAATTAGAGTTTCATTGCTTTATTGTATTTATTTCATACTGAGACATCTTTGCATAAATCTAAGTACTTTAAGCATTGGGTTTTCAAAACTTGGTTATAAACCTAAAAAAAAAAAAAGAAAAAAAAAAAAAAAAAAGGGAGAAAAGCTATCCCTATAAACTTGAGGATTTATTCATTTTTAAGTTGAAAAGTTTGGGGTCAGGATGAAGCCTGATTTTTCCAGAGGGGACGGGGTATAACATCACATTTTGCTGTTGGAAGCCAATAGTGAGGTCTTCAGTCATAAAAATACTCAGGTACCTCCTGGTGCCCAACAGCCTCATGATGTGAGTGTCTAGTGGGGTGGCAGACTTGTCAAAACCAGATATTTGACATTATCTTGGGTTAGAGACTTGAAGGGGTCAGGCTGCTATTCCTCTCTGCTCCAGCTCTCTGATCCCAGAGCATCAGGCAACATGCTCAAGTATCTAAAGCTGTGACAGGAAAATCAAGCCTCTGGTTTTACATCAGTTGGGAAGCTATGTGGATTTGTGCTAAACTGCCCCAGTTGAGTTGGAGCAGTTCCAGAGACTGAGCTTGGCATGAAGCTCCAAGCCCCAGCACAGAGATTCTGTACTGTTGTGAACTGAGTAAAAAAAACCTTGCATGTTCCTTCCCTCCTGTTTTGAGTGATTCTCAATGTTGTAAATACCAATTAAATCCTTGTGTCAATATTTTCAAGGTGCAAAGCCAGAAACTACAACACAAACTTTAATTCCAAATACCAGGCTTACTGTGGTGTGTGTTTGACAGTGTGTCTGTCGATGGAGAGAAATATACCACAGGATAGGATGTGATCAGGAATCAAATATTTGAGTATTTGAGCCTGTCCTGCCTCTCCCTAACATCAAATTATATAAAGCAAAAGTAACTTGATATAAATCAGAGCAATAAGATGGGTGTGAAGGCAAATTCAGGTTTGACGTTTCTCATGCTCTTCTCTGTCACCCAATAACTTCTTGTTTTGGGGTTGATCTGGTGAATGAATTATTTGCTGGAAACAGATGGGCAAACAGTAGGAGCTGGGAAGGTGTGTCTTGGTTCAATTCTTTTTTCTAGCTTAAGCATCTGCCTATGCAATTTACTGCTGTGCAATTAAAGTAAGAGGCATTGCTTTCCTTCTTATGGATGCAACCCTTGCCCAGTAATACTCATAAGGTTATTATTTAGTTCAGCAAAAATAATTGTGTGGGGTTAAGGGATCAAGCTGTGCTGTCACAATTTGCCATAATGATCTAAATCTGTATATCTACACTGGGGCATGATCTGATGGATTGTACCAGTTATCCCCCCAAACACTGAAGATGGGCATGTATCTGAGGGAAAGCAGACTTTAACCAACGGGTTAGAAAATAGAAGAGGTTAAAGCCTAACAAGTGCCTTAGGCACAGGATGTTTCACGGCGTGTCGACTGATGATTCCAGGGAGTCGGCAGGTTGCCTCCCCTAGTAAAGTTAGTGATTAAAGCGTTAACCGGAGCCTCCTGGAGGTGGAACCGTGGCTAAGGGCGGGCTCCTGTCAGCGCTTGGAGAACGGAAAGTGGTAGGTAAAATATTCCCGACGTGCACCGAGGTGCGGGGAGTGTCCTGGGCTTCTAGCATTCCCAGTTTGTTAAGCAAAATAGTAAATAATAGCTCTGTGGGTGCCATACAGCAGCAGAGGTAGCTGTCCGCCGGGGCCATGCTGCCATGCCCCTTTCAGGGGAAGGTACGTGAAACTCCTCCTGTGCTTCTCCTGCTCGTATCGCACGGCCAGGTGAGTGCCAAGGCAAGCTGGAGCTGCTCCGCTCTCTGGGTGAGCTGCGCTATGGGGGGAGGCAGGGTCCCTCGCAGCCACCCGGGACTCCAGCCACACTCCTCTGGGGTCATTCGGGTGCCGGGGGAAGGAGAACTGCTTGCTCAGGAACGCAGAAGTTCCTAGGCGGTTACTGAGAGCCAGCTGAGATTGAAGCGGGCGGCTAACAGGTAGTGCCGCTGCTCGGCGTGCCCGCGGCCACGGGCCCGCAGTGCCCTTCACTCGGTCCGGGGCCGGTTTAGGAGCGACATCGGTGACCTTGTGCGCTCTCCTCGGCGGCTGAAAACGGCCTGTGCCGGTCGGCTGCAAACACAAGGTAACTGCCCCTCCTGAAACGGGGTGGCAGAGTGTTTGAAAGTGATGTGTGCGAGCCCCGCTCCAGCAATGCCTGAGAGGCGGGAGCGTGTGCCTCTCCTGCGTTGTGCCTGGGAAAGTTAAGGGGCCATATTCACGTAAACCAACTTACTGCTGTTTTTGTCAAATCCCGTTCTGAGCCGGCCTGAGCGGAGGGCTTATACTGTGATTTGTACTCAAGGAGTGCTCTTAATGCTCTGCACTGAACAGCCAATTATTAAAATAGGGCGTGAAGAAATCTGAAAGCCCAGGAAAAATGCAAAGCCATTTTTTTTAGTGGGGAAAACACAATTGTTCTAAGTACTTTGTTTTAATTACCACCTTTTCCTTTGGTGGTAGGAGCACCTAATGAAAACAAAGAAATAAAAAGGGAACATGAAGTCCCATAACTAGAATATGTGACTAGTAAAATTATTCTGCTGATACTGAGTTTATCTATCTGAACAAATCTTAAATTCATCTTTACAGAAACCAATCAGGATTGAAAAGTTTGCTAAATACCAGACACTTGTGAGTTTAGAAGATGGCTCAGCTGGATATGGTGTTATGCCTATAGTGCAAAGCTTTGTGCTGTACAAAATATTCTGTGTGTGTAGTTGATAGCTGAGCTTTGTGGTTTCTACATGAGAAATGGAAGAGGTTCACCCTATCCTGACTTCCTGTGTGTTTAGAAGAGTTTTGGGAAGGACTGGGTCAAGATAACTAGGGATCTTTGCTGGGGTTTGGGAGTTTAGTTTCGCTAGCGCTGGCAGAGGTTCTCTGTAGCACACTGCACTCTGCGGGCCCTGCCTTAATATATGGATGCACCAGAAAGCACATCCAGGATGTTACACAAATTGTGTTGCTGCCTTGCTGCTCCTACTTGGCTCAGTTCTGGATCCAGGGTGTCCCTCTCCTTCCAGTCCTCTGCTGCAGCTGCCTGTTTTTATCCTTGTCTAAAAATCTGTGTAGCCATTTGCTCTTAACTTTAGCTTTGTCATTCCTGCACGCTACTGTCCCTTAAGTAAATGACTTAAATATACTGAATAAAAGGGAGCAAGTCCTCTTATCTGCCTCTGCACTGACATTTGTAATTTTTCTTTGGGAAAAAAAAAACCCCACGTTTCAAGTAACATGTGAATGTTACAGACAAGTACAGCTCATTACCTTTGTGAGATTTGTCTTGTGCCCTGATGTGTTGATGCTCTTGCAGCTTTGAAATGAGCACTGCTCTGTTTTCCCTTTGCTTTTCCTGGACTCCTCTGATAGTTGCAGTCCTCCTCTAGAGATGCTCAGTTTGCAGCTGCCCCTGCTGCAGTTTTCATTTCCTCCTGACTTTCCCTTTGCTTTTCTTTCTTTACTTCACTACAAGTTTCAGGCTTCGGTCAGTCTTTCTCCAAGCATTAGGTTTCTGCTTGGTTAAGACTCAGGCCAGCAATTTAGTCCAGCCAAGATCCCACTTTGCAGGTGTACCTTATTTGGAGAAATTCTGTCCTTCTAGTCCAGTTTAACATAATGGTAAGGACACCTGTGTGATACCAAGTAAGTCAGGAGATGGCTTTGAATAAATGACACAGGCAGATATGGCTGGAGTGGCTGGAAAATTAGCATGGTCTGGTTAGTTCAAATCAAAGGGAGCAATAGAAAAGGCATTTCACTTCTCCTTGCTTCCTCAAAAGAACTACAGGGAAGTGACATGGAAAGCAGCAAGATAGCAGGAGGTGGTGGAAAATCTAACAGCTTTGTGGATTTAGGGAGCGCCAGTGCAAATATCCTGACATCTGTTGTGTCAGGTACTGGGTTGAGGAAGTTACTGTGTGGTGGCAACCCACAGGTCTAGGGCTTGGCTAAAAATAAGCACCATAAGAGGTGTGCAGCCAGAATGCGCCCATAGGAAGGGTCCAGGGAGAAGAGGTTCATCTCTGGAGTGAGCTGGTGGTGTGGAAGTGTTTGGTACAAGGCTGATAAGCACAGCATGTCACATAACTGAGGAAAACATAGTGAGAGTTGTGCTTCTCCACCAGCCATAGGACAGAAGGTTTTGCCCTGAATATAGGGGCCATAAGGGAGAGAAGGAGAAAGGCTTTGGTGAAGAATTATCCCCATCACCACCCACTCTTCCAGTTAGTTTTATTTCCATTTATTAATCCAGTTAGCATTTCAGTGGCACCCAGCTGATTAAAATCTGTTCAAGGTGTTTAAGGCAAATAATTTACTAGGAGCCATCCACTGTGTAGCAAAACAATGTTCATCTCTTTTTTTGTGTGTGGGTAAAGGTCACTTCTCTCCATGTGCAGGGATCAGCTTTTTCTTTCAGATGAATAATTCTAAGGCCAAATACTGTAGAAAAGAGTGCAACCACAAGCAGTGAAGAGGTGCTGGAGCTTGCCAGTGTCACTGCTCTACAGTTACTAGAGGTGACTTGGCTGTCCACTGCTCTTAACACGCTGTTTCCTGACAGGCGGGAGGAAGCTGAAGTGTATGTTCAGTTATTCAGGTGCCAAAGTACACGAACTGCTCTGCATCTTGTAAAAATGGCTTGAAATTACACTGACACAGGCAGCTGCTTCACTTAGAGATCTTAAGTAAATCACATAAAATCAGATTTCAAGGTGTGGCCAGTGGTTAGTGAAGCCATTTCGGAGGAAAACCCCAAGCAGTGGTATACAGCAGTGTATTCTGTACAAATTCGCGTCTGTACAGAAGTCCCTAGGCTTGTTTGGCTTTCAGGTATGTTTTTGTCTTGGGGGATGTCGCCCAAAGGACAAAGGGAGTGCTGCTCCTTTCAGTGAGCTCCTGACAGAGCACTGCTGTACCAGTTTTCTAGCACTGCTAGAAACACCAGCTGCTCAGGGAAATCTCATTTTCATAGTGCACTCTGTTCTGAGGGGTTATGAAATAACTTTCCATATATTTTGTAGGGTTTTTAAGTGCAAAGCTTTTCATTTGTCCATATAGGTTATTTTTTAGAAGCTATTTATCTATGATTATGGAAAACTGGTGACATCTAAAAAGAGCAGCTCAGTAGTGCAGTACACGGAAGTGAGGTGTTTACTCTTTGCCCAGCTATGATCTGTTCAAGGTTGAATGTTCCCTAAATCAGTTTTTGGAATGCTGCTTTTCACTGGGATTATAGACAATCAACTACTTTGCATAGATCTTTGATGAGGCCTGTCTAATGCAGTCTGAAATCAGATTCAAGTCAATCCCTTGGCATAAGGGACAATGGACATTGAGTGCTGTGAGCCAAATTCCTTTGTCATCATGCCCAAATAAGAGAAATGGAAGTGGAATGATCAGCTTCCAGTGCAGTCAGATGTTACTGCTTTTCATAGAATCCTTTGAGGGGGTTTTCCCTGCCATGTGTGATGCCACTTTTTCAGTTAGCTCCTCAGTCTTCCTTTTATTCTAGTACCTGAGGGTGAAGGAAAGAGCCTAGACTCCATAATTAAGCTTATTGAGGAATGCATTGTTGAAGTCTCGTGGGTCTGGCTCATTGCCTGCATAATATGCTTGAATCCCAATGTGGAAACCTGTCAATTGAATTGCCACCTCCCTGAAATACCATCTTATTCTCTCTTTGCTATTCCACTTGTTTTCTTGGTGTGCTGCAGAACACTGCTAATCATCACCGCTCCTCCCTTGCCTAGTTTTAGGAATCTGGGTGGGGGTGGTTTGCTGAGTCACTCTGTGTTTCAGTGACCCTGGGTAAAGCTCTATCCATAGTGGTCACATGGACCCTGACCAGTACATGGCCTCCTGTTTCAGACTGCTGAAACTTGAGCATAAGCCTGGAGTTGAAGTAGTCCTAAAACTGCATGAGGAAGTCCTGAGAGATGTAGTACTTGGGATTTAAGGTAATGTTTACATACTTGATGGGAATGGCTTAATGGCTTTTTTTATTAGGAGTGGGAAATACTTGGGTATTAAGGCAAAGTATGAAGTAGTCAAAATATGGTGTAGTGAGCCCTCAGCTTGAGTGTCCCAGCCTGTTTCACTTGGCCAAATAAAGCTTTGTTCTTGGTTACTATTCCATCTTTTGTTGTAGCACTAGTGAATGTATTTACTTTTTTTTACCTTTTGCTTAGATTCATCTCTTCTGAGTAAATGAAGAAAGTGACTATGAAGGCACAGCATCTGCCTTCTGTTTTCATCAATGAAGAGAAGTTTATAACCAGGTAAATCATTAAAACCCTGAATATTAAATGGCTTTGCTGCTTTCTTTCAAGTTATTCCACATTTATTCCTTGACAGGGGCTCCTGAAGAGAGCTGAGCCTATAGCAACAGCAGACCCTATCTCTTAGTTTAACCTCTCTACAGAGCAGAGTTGGCCTTTACATAGAAGTAAAAAACCAGAGCATTAAACCTTTGGGTCTGTAGTTTTTGTTCTTTAAAGAGAACGGCCCTTCTAGAGGCTAGAAATAAAATGACAAGTTAGGGATGAAGACCTTCCTGTCTTGGAAATCTGTTGGAACTGACCATAAGTACCAGAGTTGAGCTTTGCTTGTCTGCAGCTTGGGATTTGGCAGCCCTGGCTTGCAGGGTATCTATGCAGAAAGACTTTTGGGCTGCGGGCTCTCAGCTGTGATCAGAGGAAGTGTCTCTTTCACGTGCTTGCAAAAAAAGCTCAGAATTGCAGTCTAACTCTCATTTGTGGGATGCTTTTCCACAGGTCAGTCTCCCTGGGAGGAATGTTTCCAACTCCTGCCCCAGACCCCATCCCTTTCTTACAGGATGCTTTTTCCCCTCTTGACAAGAGCACATGAGCTGGAAGAAGGACCTCTCTTCCTCCTTATTTCCACCACTCTTGGTTTTCCCATGGGAAAGAAACTACCTGTAGACTCAGCCAGAGATGGGGTCTGCAGTGGAATTTATCCTGCTGCAGTAGAGATTTGTTCTTGAATGCTGATATTTTCGTATGAGGCCTGAGCAATGCTGTTTTCTCCCTTTTCAAGGAAGGGTGCCAGGGCTTTGCCCAGAGCACACAGGCAGCAGATGCATCACTCCCTTTCTCTTCAAGAGTTGTTCCCTTTATACTGCTGCTAATTTGGGACACAGTGCTTTTGTGTCAGAGGTAATTAATGTGTGTGAACTTGGCATGCAAAGATGTTTGGAAATGTACCAAGCCAGCCAGTGTCTCTAGGGCTTTATTCCCCTATATGCTTGCCTGTTCATGTGGTGAAATGTGCATCCCAGGTGAGACCTTTCTGCATGACAGCCATGGTTTAAACTTTCTTTGCCTTGCATCAAGGAAAATAAGTGTTTCAAGAACCACTGACATTCCATATGCACTCAGGCTTGCTTTCAGTGCAATTTCCAGACTGTCATCCCTCATCTGTACCTTAAATCTGCTGTTACACTACTTCTCTTCCAGCTCTATCCTGCAAATCTTGCTGATGGGGCAAGCTTGCTGTTTGGGAATTGCACAATGGCTGGATCAAAAGGCTGACCAAAGGTTGTGGGATGATGTGGCTGGCTGAACTGCTGCATTTCCAGCACTAACTGCCATAAATATTCACAGACTGTGTCTAGGGCTTGGGCAGGAGAGGGCACAGGTGAGCTGTCCTGGGTTAGTGTTTCCAGAGCAGCCTGGGCTCTGTTGTGGTTTACCACTGGGGCGCCTGATCTTGCAGCTTCTTTGTATCCTGCTTTTGCTACTGAAGAAAGTGGTGTATCTGCAGTGCATGTTATGTTTTTGGGGTGAGTTGTTCTGCCAGTCACTTTGCTTTGGTCTCTGTTAATGGCTGTGTTTGGCTGTTGTCACAAAGCTGCTTGCAACATGACAGTTGCTGATTTTCCAGACACTAAACTCAGCAGAGAGGGCAACTGTCTCTAGGTTAGGGCAGTAGGAAGATGTGTTACAGTCAGACTACTCCTGGAACTAGGCTGGTCCACATAATCCCTTCTGGGGCAAAAAGAAGGAATTTTTTTTTTTTCTACTCTCTACTGTTTCTACTACACAAGGACAAACAAGTCAGAATGAGCTGCTGTTAATCTCTCCCTCAGGGCTTTTCTAATTGCTTGTGTGGTTTGTCACTGTTGGTTGCACTAATGCAAGGCTGAAACCTGGAGGATTTACTTATGCAAACTTCTAAGGAACGCTACAGCAAGCTTTTCTAGACAAGGCAAGAAACTGAAAATCTTGAGAGCTTGCTCTGAGAAACAGAATCTGCTTCAGAGATGACCCTTACCAAACCACTTACTGCTGTTAGTCTGTGGTTTGATTTGCCTTTGCAGTCAACATGGACTAAGAGTAATAGGTGGCCTCAGAATGTGACCTAAGTCCTTATGTATTTCTAATCCATCTTCAGGGAGCTCACCTTCCTAACTTCCTACCTGGAGAAAACTCATGAAATAACAGCTGTTAATAAAACAGTTGTCAAATGCTGTGAAGCACAAAGAGACTTGAGTTTGGAGCACCTCTTGAGCAGGATCAGTGGGTCTGTCAAAACATTTGTCTGACAGAACTGCCTGTCTCTTACTTGCCTGATGTTTATCATGAATTACATCTGTAGCTTGCCTGTGTACGAGGCCAAGACGTGCTTAATCTTGCTTTCCTGTAGCCAGTGTGATCAGAACTGGGCTTGTACCTGACTCATATCCAAATCCATTTGGATATGCATTGGAATTTGCATTCCCTTTTGCTGGGATGACCCAAATGCAGTCCTTCACAGCTCACAAGACACAAAGAACCTGTAATAAGCTATTACAACCCAATACAAAGAAGGGGTTTTGCCACCAGTATTCTGAGGATTTAAGACCAAAGTAAGCTGAAGTAAATGTTGAAAATCCTTGTTTAGAATTCAGTTGATAAAGCTAATTAAAAATATTTTTGTGTGTCAAATTGCAGTAATGTAAAGTAAATAATTTACATCCACAGAATTAGCAGGGAATGCAATGAACCTTGTGTTTAGTGGTGCAGCCCTTGTCCTCATGTTACCTGATAGGTAAAAGCCCAGCTGATATTTTCCCTTCTTACCATGGGAAAAGGCTCTCTAAAGCAACAACACACTGTCCTGTTTAATAAGGGGACAGGGAGGGGAGGGATAGGTATGCCAGGAAAAACTTTCCATGTTCATGCTTTGCATGGCCCTCTGGCCAAAGCACAGCCTGGACATGTAGCCTGCCCTCCTAGCTGTCCTTCTTTCCTCTCAGGTGTGTGGGCTACTGGGCCCAGGGGAAGGCCACGTTTCTGGGGCCTGTGCCCCTGTTGGGCTCCCAGTTCCTCTGGGGCACTTGTTTATTTAAAAGTGGTAGAGGAGTTGTATTTCTGATTGTACACGAGCTCTGAAGAGCTTCAGCAGCTCTCTGAGGTATGTGTGGTGCAGAGTTTGCACATGCTCTGTGCTCAGTCTGTGGACCTGCTGTTCCAACACCTCACACAAACATGGAAATAAGAGGCACTCTTTGGAAACAAACTGGTGTCTTCACACATCACTGCGAGGCAGGACATGAAACCTTTGGATTGGTTAGTCCATAAGGAAGATTTTGTACACTTCCATGCAGTTGTTCCCCATGGTTAATCACCTCTGCTGGTGGGAATTGCTTGCTTGAATTATAGTCTGAGTCATCTTTAAATGTTGTGGGGAAGACTGTTTCATTCTCCATGGCCTTGAAATACATTTCAATTAATTCTGTCATTGCTCAGCCCTCCACAGCCTTTATTTGCAGCTGGATTTTTGTCTGCATGGCTCCTTGCTTGTGGGCAGAGGTTCTCTTTATCTCTTTCCTTTCCCCTCTCAGCAAAGACGTGGTGCAAAGCTGTTTTGTATCAAGCAGAGGGAAATAGAAGTGTTAGACATCCTGTAGGTGTTTGAAGATTAGAAAAGTGTCTGAAGCAGTATTAAAACTGAATGGAAGCCATCATGCAGGGAAAACCAAGTGTAGCCTAGTTCAAGTAACCTGCAACACTGGTGCAGGGGGATGTTGTTCTGTTTGCTTCCTCCTCATGACTGCAACAAAGGTGCAAAGTACGAGCTATGCTGGGGCAGTGTTATTAAGGTCATGTGAGACTGACTAATTAATTTCCTCTGGGTCTTTAAAAAAGCAGCTTGTGAGCAACCCAGTAACTTGACAAAACTAGTCTCAGAAAATGACGTATGGATCATTAATAAACCTATACAAGGATGCAGTAGGTAGCACAGTTATTGGGTGTTAGCCTGCCACATACCACCTGTGTTTTACAGAGATGTTAAAAAATATTTTTTCATTGTGATCTTCATTCTAGAGAGCAGCTCAATTATCTTCTGAAGAATTATAACTCTTACTATTCAGATCAAGAGAATCTGCAACTGACATATAATCAGGTAAGGATTTAGGGGTGAGAAACTCCACTAATCTGGACATTACAAATTAGTGCTCTTTTCTCCTCACAGCACTGCACTCCAGCACTTGCTGTGTTGTTTTATTGCATGACATGTTCCATCTAACAGAATATACCAGAACTGGTTGCCTCAACTGATCAGGTCAGCCTGCAGCTTTGGCTGTATTGGAAATTGCTCAAAACTGAGGTCACACATTGTCCAAGTAATCTGTTCCAGGGCTGTGTCAGCCTCAGTGATTCCACTGTATTCCTGTTACTTTGAGGAGAGATAGATTATTATTAGTTGATTATTTGTACTCTGTTATTATGCAGCACTGGTTTATTTATTTCACTGTTCTTCTCCAGCGAGAAGGAAGCACACCACTCGTTGAAGGAATCCTCACAATCTTCTGGGGAGTGCGACATCCTATCCGATTAAAAATTCAGGATGAGAAGCAAATACCCTCTTTTGTAACCCTGAAGTCAACAGAGAATGAGAGCTTTTTCCCTAGTAAAAGGTAATGTGTGAACTTCCCTAAGGAGGCTAGCATTGCAAGATAGCTCCTGTTGTGGCTTCAATGGAAATGGCTGGCTGCACTGGATATCCCAGATTCCCCAAACACTGTGGTGGTTACTGGGCAGCAGCGCCTTTCAACAGCTCCTGCTGGGCAGAAGGGTGTGTTCTTGTAGCATCTGTGTTTGGCCCTCAGGCTGACGACCTGCAGGAGGCTGCTCTTTCTCATGGCAACTCATGGTTGCTATACAAAGACTGGGAAACTGGTGTATATAAAAATATGGGGAAAGACCCAAACAAACCCCACACGTTTCCATGTACACCTGATACTGGTAGCCCCTGAAAAGCCTCATGTTGGTGCACACATTAGAGCATGAAGTCTGGTAGGTAAGTGCTGGGAGATTGTCTGTCCCAGTTTACATTCCCAGGTATGTGAGGTGTAGAACCACTGCTGCTCAGGTGAAGTTCAAGTCAGGGAATGAATACTGGCTTTGTCTGTGCAAAATGTAGTGTAAAAGCCCCTTAAAATGCCCACAGACCAGCTGTTCCAGCTGCTGCCAGTGACATTTTATATCACAGTGTGTTGTGCTCAGCTGATGTAGGTACTCAGTGTACTTTTTCTTTGTTTTGGACACTGTTTCCTCAGCTGATGTAGGTACTCAGTGTAGCTTTTCTTTGTTTTGAACACTGTTTCCCCAGCCTTGGTTGGTGAATTTGATGAGCTGAATACGAATCTTGTAATAGACTCCCTGATAAATTGTGTATTGCAGAGTTTATTTTTCTAATTACTTGTCTTAGATTGCATTTCGGACGTGTTGGAACTGGGGATTTAATTCTGACACCTTGGCAGCTGTGGAGTTCCAGTAAAGTAATCTTCCCTGTTTCTGGCTGTTGAAATTCAGAGATGAATTCAGAGATGAACAGGAGTAACTAGGAAAGAACCTGAGTTTAGGCAAATCTGGCTCTCAGTTTACCCTGACCAGGTCTGCTGGTGTGGTGTGCACATGGCCTGCAGGGCAGTTCTTAAAAATCTTCTGACTGGTGGAAATCTGTATCCTAAAGTAAACATTAACTCATGATCCAAGAAACGTGGGGCTGCCCTGACATGCTTTAAGGTATGCAGAGCAGCTTGGCTGTCTGATCTCAAATGAACTTGGTAAACGTGTGGAATATAACCAAGATTTTGCTTGGCATGTAAATTTGGGGTAGCTGAATATTGTTGGGAATACATATATATATACACACACATATATATACATGAAATTAATTTCTAATATTGCGCTACAAATGGGTTTATTCTCAGTCAGAGAAGTAACTGGATGAAGACCTTACACTAAAGAGTTTATGCAATGATTTATGGAAGTATTGACATGAGTATAGTTTTTCTGAAAGTCTGGATGGAACATCCTACTCTCATACACGGCTGGCTTGAACCGCACAAGGGGCTGTGTGTTATTTAACCTGTGTAACAGACCTGTGTTCTGTAACTATTAAACAGCAATATATGTGTTTTGTGTGCCTGCCTGGTAGTCTGAATAGGATTAATCCAGGGTATTTCTGTAAAACAGATCAGGAATTACTGCAAGTTGTTTAAGTTATGTCCTGGTTGATGTTCAACAGGTTCTAAATTGAATGTGTTATGTTTGGGATCCCTGGTCATACCATATTTCAGAACCTGATTTTATTATGACTTACACTAAAATTACCATGCTGAAGTCTCTAAGTTGAGCAGGGCTAAGAATGTATAATGTGAACCCTGGCCAGAGGATAAACTGAAATCACTGAGTTCATGAAGGGCAGTCAGTGATCACTACATGTTTGGTCTTTCAGGGGAATGACTCGCTGGGGAGAATTTGATGACCTCCATCACATTAGCGGGGATACACTGAAGTCTACCGAGGAGCAGCCAGACCTTGAGCAAAGTTAGTGGTGGTGCTCTTATGTTAACAAAAAATTCTGTGTTCTGTGGCAATGCAAAAGGAATCTCACACATCAGGCCTTCCCTACCAGCGAAGGGAAATCTCTTTGCTCTGTGTAACATGTACTGCAAGCTGGGGAAACACCAGTCTAGGGCTGGTTAGGGCCAATGGTGCTGTGCAGGTGACTTGGTGAACAGGCAGTGGGAATGAGGTGTGCTTTTATCCAAGAAATCATTCCCAAGGGAACAAAACAGCAATCTGCAATCAGTCTGTTCTTCATCCTATGCCTCATTCCTTCCCTGTTTCACACTCCCCCCCTCTTCCAAAGAAATAATAAATAGTAAATAAAGCCAAGAGCCTCCTTCCTCTGGGGGTGCTGGCAGGAGTGGTGAGCAGCTGCACACGATGTGTGGTTTTATTCTGTCCAGGTTATTCCTGTTATGAAAGTCACACGCTGAAGTCCAGAAGGGAGCAGGAGCTGGACTGTGCCACCCTGCCCCGGACCAGCAGTGATGCCACGGCTGTGCGCAAGAGGACCAAGCTCCCCACGATAACCAGGACAGAGGTAGCAACACACAGGTTCTCAATCAATGGCCACTTCTACAACCACGAGGTAGGACATTTCAGGCCTGGCTTTGTCACCTGAGGGACAGGGAACCCTGTCCAGTGATTTTTGCCTTATGCTCATGCCATGGTGCGACTGTCCTTGTTCCCAGACATCAGTTTTCACTCCGGCGTTTGGATCGGAAACCAAAATTAGAATCAACAGCCAGATGAGAACCAGACAAGTGATAGAACAGTTGCTTCGTAAATTTAAGGTAAGTCTACTGGCAGGAAGAGGTGTGGCCGTGTTCTGGAACGTCCGTTCCCAAGTGCACTGCAGCACTGCGGGAAAGATGGGGAATAACTGGGCGGGGATAGTGCATGGAGTAGAGTGTAACAAAAAAAAACCCCATGGCCAATTTTAAATGCATAAGTTGGGTTTATTTTACCAGTGTTTCACGGCTCTCAGAGGCCAGAAAAGTTGCACTGGGTGCATGGTGTGCGGCGATCGCAGAACTGCAGATGCGCTTCTCCCAACTCGCGCTGCCCCGCCTCCGGCATTCCCAGCCCGGCAAAGGCTGCGCATTGTCCCTGGCGAGGCTGCCCTCCCGCGGACAGCCCCGGGAGCTGCGGTTTGCCTAACAGCATCCACCTAGCCCGAGTGTCTGGGACTGCTTTCTCCTAGACACAGGCGTATGGAAAGGTGCGGGAAGTTAGATTTAGAAGTACTGCTCAAGGCCAGTGCCACACTGTCTGAAATGACTTTCTTTTTTTTCCTCCTGGAATTTCCTTGTAACCATTTCCCACCAACAGTCGTATGTGGTCAGAAGTAGCTTTGCCCTTACTGCTGCTTATTTCTCAAATATCCTGATTTTGCATGGCTGCTTAATGTTTAATTTATACTTTAATGGTCTTAAACTTCCCATTTAACTTCTCTAGGGACTTCACTGTTGCGGAATTACTTCATGTGGTTAGTAAGACTTGGGAGTCTCTTAGAAGGAAAATTTAACTTCTGGGAGCAATAAAGAAGGAAATTTCAGAGCAGGGTGTAAATTCATAGGGAATAAATTGCAAAGTAAGTGTTCAAAAGCTCTGATGTTTTCTGAATGTGGCTGTCAGTCACGAGGGTAGGTCCCAGGGGTTTACCCTGATGGCAACACAAACAGCAGATCTACGTGTGATGGAAGAAGCTATATGAAATAGTGAAGGATGCAGGCAGGGAAGATCTGGGTTTACAGTGTGTTACTGATTGGGGCAGCTTGGGAACACAAGGGTTAGGGCTGGCACAGGGACAGTGTACATGGCAGCACAGCTTCCTGTCTTATCCAGATCCAGTGTCTTTTAACTCTTCTACAGACAGGATCCCTGTCTCAGACTTCAATCCAAATCTCTGAGCTGAGACACACAGGGAAAATGTGCTGAGAGGGAAGATCTGTGAGTCTGAATGGATTTTCTCTTTTTTCACAGATAGAAAACAGCCCCCATGAATTTGCACTTTACATTATCCACGCATCTGGAGGTAAGCCAGCCTCTGCTGCCTGATCACTTCACCTCTAATCACTGTGTGTGTGTTTGTAATGTGTCCCTTGGAGTAACTGGACTCATCCCAGGTGTCTGTCCTTGTTTGATCACTGTGTGTGGGGGGTGGCATTTTGCCTTCTCAGCGACCCTTCAGAGGTGTCTCCTCTGAAGAAGAAAAGCAGAATCATTGCATTGTGGGCCCTTTTCAGCTGACAGCTTTGGATTGCATATGCTGAGTTCAAAGTACTCATTGTTCAGTGGAAACAGTTTACTTTCATGCAGTTTACTCTTACTGTTTCAGGAAAAGGGAGATTTGATCTTTGTTAATGTGAACACCTGAGAGAACAGGAGGGAACTGGGGGAGAAGGTAGTTAAAATGGCACTATATTAGGGACCTGTTAGGTACCTGGTAATTGCACTGGAGTCAGTATGGGATCTGTGTCAGGAATAAAGGCTCATGACTGCAGGTAGTAGACAGAGCCCCTGTGGGGTGTTCCCTGTTTTATGACATTGCTTATAAATTCCAGAAAAGAAGCAGTTGAGGAGTGGAGATGTTCCCTTGCTGCACAGACTGCTGCAGGGGCCCTCTGAGAAGATTGCCAAGTTCTTTCTCATGGATGGAGACGTGGAAGAGATCAGCAGTGATGTACGTATATCATTCCTTCTTATAGTTCATGGAATTTTTCTCAGTAACCATAGTTAGTAGCGCCTTTCTTTTCTCCTTGTTAGGTTGCTCAGTACATTTCATTTCATCTTCCCTTTTTGGAATCAATTCTGCACAGAATAAATGAAGAGGAGGAGCAGGAGATAAAACAGACAATTGCAAGGTAAACAGACACAAAATGATGTGTCATAGAGTCTAGGGCAAGTGGAACAATTATAGCCTTGACTCATGAGGAGATTATAATGAGTTAGCCAAGTGAAAGTAGAACACTGATGGGAAGGCTGACAGGATTGGGAGGGTTTGTAATCCTTTCCCTATCCTGTTGCTCTTAAAGATTTCAGAATTAATACTGACTATACACAGAGCGGGGCCTTCAGAAAATCTGGACCTTCAGGCTAACTTGTCTTTATTTTGTTTGCTGTTTGCTTTCTGAACCTTTCTCTGGCTCATTTGTACCTGCTGCTGTGTATTCCCTTGGAAAGGATAAATGCAATACATGCTTGGTGCTATTTTGGTTCTGTAGCCTTTAAGCCACATCAGTGCTGGAGGTCCCTTTAAAACCTGAGGTAAATGACAGAAATCCCCCTGGGTTCCCATATCTGTGAGCCCCTGAGTCCAAGAGCACTAAGAGGCTACAGCAGCCATAGATCTGTTACTGGATGATGGGCTGATAATCACAGTGGATCAAAGTGTCCAGGAAACTACCAAACTTGCCTGTGTTGGGCAAATTTTCATTGCCATTTGAGTAGCTGGTTGGAATTTGGGTTGGGAGTTGGCAGAGGTTATTTAAGTGTGTTCTCCCTCTCAGGTACCTAAGAGAGAAGAACCTGATACGGCAGCACCTCCGCAGCCGAAGTGTTAAAAGGACAGAGACTGCAGTATGATGGGATGACCCCTTGGGGACAGCCGGGAATGTCCCCTGGGAACTGCTGGAGGGCAGTCCTCGATGCTGCCTTCTGTGGGCTGGCTCTGAGGAGAGTGCAGAGTGGGAGAAGTCTCTGCTCACCATGAAAGAACTCCAGCTGCCCCCACTCCTGCGGCGCTGGGGTGCGGGCTGCAACCACCCCAGGAGATGCACTACATCACCCGCACAACACGTGCTGGATCTGACTTGGAACTTAGGCAAAAAATCCCCTGCAAAGCCCAAGGCTTTAAATCCTGCTGTTGGGTAACCTGGTACCAAGAGGCTGGCATAGAAAAACGTTGCAATAACCAATGAGCTGATAGAAAATATGCAAATTAAGAATGTGGTTATCCCTCTGTTAGAGAAATATTGTATTACATTAGCAGAAAGCTTTTCAGTAGAGCCAAGTGGCAGAAGATATTTCTGTGTTTAAAATTGCAGGTAGAATTTTCATTTAAGTTATTATAAAATATCTGTGCAAGATGCCTGAAATCGACTGGCTTCAGGTTGGTGGATGCTGAAACCGCTTAAGCTTTGACCTACTGTTAGAAAAACATAACTGGAAACCCTCCCACTTAGGAGCTGCCCTGCTCTTAGCAATGACAGGGAGTTTATCATTGAAATACCTCGTGAACTGCAAAGTAAGAACTGACTAAACACTATTGGGTCCTGAAAGGCATCTCAGTGGGTTTTGTACTTGGAATAAATGGTTGTGTTCCATCCTGTGTTTTGTGTTTGAAAAGGAATTGAGAAGTGCACAGTGAAAGGCTGAGTGTTACAGCCATTGAGGTTTGGGCTCATGGCCTCCCCAGGGATGCAGGTTGGGTCCAGCCCAGTCCCACACAGGGCACAGCAGCCAACAGTCAGATCCTTTCTGGCTGAGTTGTGTTGAATATTAGAGTTCAAATAATAGAGATGTAAATAAAATAAATATGTGCACAGGTCATTGTCCTCCTGCAGTAGTTGGCTGGTTTCACCTGGTGCCTGAGATTTACCTCAGCTGCCTTTTATGCAGGTAACAAATACTTGTGAGGGAGGAAAGGAATGTGCAGAACACGTTGCCTAGAAATTGTATGAAGTAAATCAAATTGTAAAACTTCACACTGCTCAAAATCATGTAACTAGGATGTGAATTCAGAAGGTAAAGGTGATGATTGAAGCTCCTCAGGCTGGAGCAAGTGTGTTATTTCAAAGTACGGTTTATAATCCTGCCTAGGAAAATGGTCAGGGACAAGGGAGTACAGAGGGAAGAAGTAAAAATAATTCACAGTTAAGAGGTAGGCATTAAATGACAGATGCCTTCCAGCTGCAAATGAAAGTACCCTGAAGCAACAGGGTGTGCCTCCAAGTGCAAGTATTGGAATATTAAATAATTTCTTCCACAGCCCATGTGGAAAAGAAGTGTTTCCAAGCAGGTTCTCCAATCCTCTGTGTACATCCACTCTTTCTCAAATAATCCGTTTTTGCCACCATTTGATGTTCAAGACTTGAATCCTTTTCATTTCTCTTGTCTTGATGAATTGGGACTGAAAACTGCTGGAAGACAACTGGGATAGGACACTGATCTGATGCTGTTGGCCAGGATTTCAGGGTGAGTGAAATCATGCTGTGACTCTTGTGGAGTTGGTTCTGTGTGGGTGCTGTGCTGTGTAAATGAACCATTTCCGATAAATACAGACAAGAGCAGGGGAAGAATTTATTCCAATGTATTATGGGACATTCAAGGAAACAGAGCAAGGACACACAGGTGACAGAGGAAATGAGGGTCACTCGTGTTTGGACCTGAAGTCATTCATCACAGAAACAGTGCTATAATCTATATCTTATCTGAATTGGTTCATTTCCCTGCTGACCAGGTGCTTCAGCAGGCACTGTCCTGTCCCTTCTGTGACATTTTACTTATTTTTTTTCTTTCTCACCTTATTTGGGGTGCCCAAGATAATCTTTCTCTATTTAAAGGCAATGTTACAACAGCCAGAGCAGCCCATATTGGTGAGTTCACACACTGTAGTTCAAGGCCAGCATTACAAAAATAATTATTCAGTGATTGAAATGTAATTTAC
Source organism: Certhia americana (assembly GCA_018697195.1). Classification (NCBI taxonomy): domain Eukaryota; kingdom Metazoa; phylum Chordata; class Aves; order Passeriformes; family Certhiidae; genus Certhia; species Certhia americana. The sequence goes on along the minus strand of JAGMWU010000041.1, from coordinate 643,020 downwards.
AAGTGTCTCCAAGCAAATTTTCTCTAATTTGATTTCATTTGCACTTCTAAGCTTAGGATTTAAAAAGCCTTTCTTAGTTTTGGTCTGTGACTATTTGGGATAAAATAACATGGCATACCAGAAAATGGTGGCTACAGCCAAACCCTGAATTTACATCACTTAGCTTATCATTTCAGTGGATTTTCCTACTGGTATTCAGCCTCTGTCTGAACAAAATGTGGCTCTCTGTCTCTTGGTTTGGTTTAAATGCTCCCTGTGCCGTTTGTGTCCCTTGTCCAGCAAGGACCTTCCCATGAACTGCCCAGCTCCTTATGCCAACCACATTTTCTCACTCCTTTGGATGAGTTCTGTACCCTGGAAAAAGAAAAATCCCTGGAGCAATAGTGTCAGGGGGGTAAGTGGTGTGCTTGTGACATGTTCAGTGAGGTGGCAGCAGCAGATCCTGTCCTATGGCCTTGGCAAGGTGTACACAACCCTGTGTGCAGAGCACAGACACATTTATCACTGTGAATGCACATTTGGTTTTGCTGTTCAGCTGAGGTGGCCGCAGATTTTGTATTGGTCAGAAAAATACTGAAATACAGTTCTGGTAGGAGGAGTCAGTATAATCCTTTAGGGATGTGCTGTGTGGAAACCAACAGAAAAACAAATTTTGTTTGGTTTTGGACTTGACATTTTCCTCCTGACCCTACATGATCCGTGTGTTTTGCTTCAGGAAACAGGAACAGGAAACAGAAGGGGGAATGGGGACAAAGACAATTCATTACCCCAAAAGAGACAAGTTTATTTATACTGATTTCCTGATCCACCTGGAATTATTTGAGTCTCAGGAGGCACCTGGGAGCTTCCTTTTTTGTCCTGGGTGGGGCTGTGGCTATAAAAGGGGCAAAGGATGGAGCAGGGGGGGAGAGACACGGTGATTGGAACCAATGATACCTTGGGGATTTGCATCTGGAAACGGCCATCAGTTTCCTGGTAGGAGTCCTGGAAACAGAACTGAGAGTCCCTGAGACATGAGAATACTGCAGCTGGAGTGCTGAGAATGGAGAGTCTGCAATGAATGTTGTCTGGTGAGTCTCCTTATGTCCCATATCTAATCCTGTGCTGGCACCAGGTCAACTCATTCTACTTTAAACTCTCTTGAAATATGCTTAAATTACAAGTTGGACTACAAAATGCACATGGGAACGTTCAAGTTCCTAAGAGAATGTTTTAGGGATGTGCAGCTTCTGAACAGGACACATAATTCCCACTCCCACAGAAACCTGCTGGGCTGTGGTTCTGGGGCAGGAGTGTCAGAAAGGTGGCATCCTTTGTAGTGATTTTCCTTGGAGCTCTCAGGATCAGGAGGAAATGCTGTCCATGCCCCACTGTGAAAGCACAGAGCTGGATCAGTGGCGTGGCTGTGTCTTTTTCCTGCTCTCTGTGCTGTTTCAAGGAGTGCTCTGGCTCATGGTAGGATTTTCATGTGTGTATGAGAGCTTCCTGTGCCTCTGTGCCCAGCTGGGTCAGTCACTGGGCATCCCACGGAATCCCTGAGGTTGGAAAAGCCCTTTCATGTTGAAATGCCCCCAGGACAAAGCTTCCCAAGCTGGAGGCAAAGAGAGTGGCAGGGAGAGAAAGCCAAGAGGGTGGTGGGAAGGGCTTTCTCCCAGGTCTGGACACCCTCAAAGTAGAGGTGATTTTTAAATGTTTGTCTGCAGCAGCAGCTCCCTCCCTACCTGACAGCTGCCTCAGCTTGGATGAGTGTGAGGACATCCAGCTCTTCCTTAGGGCTTGGAGCATGGCAGGGTGCAGAGCTCACATTAAATCTTGTTTAAACACTTTTAATATCAAAACATATTAAAACAGAGAGTTTGAGGAAATCATGTACAGAAGTCTATTGCAAGCATAGGTACAAGCTATCTTTAATAAAGATCCACATTGATGGATCTTCTGTCAAAGCACTCTGAGGACAGAATGTGTCCAAAAAGCTTTGTTAACCCCTTGTCTTGTCCTGGTAGGACAGCGTCTTAGCCCAGGTCTCGGGGGCTGTGTGGAGAATCCTCCCTGCAGCAGGGTCACCCCGTGAGGATGACCCGCAGAGATTCGTTGAACTGGGTGAGGATCTGTTTCTACTTAATAATTGTTTTTGCTGGCTCTAACGTCACGGTTGCAGTGTTCCTTCAGGCATTGTGCCCTGCAGCAGCACTTCCAGTTCCTGTGCTGGGCAGGGAACAGTTCTGGGTTAGGGCTTTCAGCCTCATCCGTGTCCATTTGAATCAGTCATTTGCTTCATTTCCATCAATCTCTCGGGTTTGCCACCCTCGTCCCACGGGACAGAGCTGCGTAAAGAGATCCCATCTATGCAAAGCCCTGCCAGTGTCCCCAGCAGCAGGTGCTGGAGGCATCGTGGGCTGCCTTTTGAGCCTTGCTGACGGCCCTCCCTGACACCGCCCCCAGCTGTCTCGCTCTGCCCGCTGTCACACTGCGGCTCTGCAGCAGCGCTCAGGCTCGAGGGGTGCTTCAAGGGTTTGGGGAGCACAACGGGGAAAAAATACTCCCCGGCAGGCTGAGGAATGCCTCGTTACATTTCGGGCTCCTGGGAGTGGTGGGTACCGGACGGGAGTCACGGGCGGAAGGGGGCGGCGCACGGGAAGGGAAAGCGTTCTGCTGCTCTGAGGTTGTTGTTGTTGTTATGCGGGACCGCTCCCTCCTGCGGGAATGTTGTTACCAGGGAATTGTTACCTTGACTGGGCCGGAGGTGCTGCTGTGGTTCCTGTAACAGGGGACCTGATACTTTATGTGCAATGTGTTACTGAGGATGTTACAAATACCTGAGCTTTCCTCTGGGAAGTTTTGTGGAGGATATTGTTACAAGGGAAACGGACCTTTATGTGCCAAGTTTTACCTTGGTGTCAAACAGCCTCGGGAACGCAGCGTGGGATATTTGACCTCTGAAACGGGTCCTGTTTGGAATAAAGTGCCCATTTTTTAGTGCTTTGTAGTTGTTCTGACCTTGGAGGAGTGTGAGGCTGACTAGTCAGGTTGGTGTCTGAAAAGGGGAGGGTGTTCTGGGTTCCAGCAGAATTCCCGGGGCTGCTGCTTTGGGGTAAAACAGAACCCGGCAATATTCCTGCTGTGCAGATGTGGGAGGGAGTGGAACAGCAAGTGACAAAGCTGGGTTTTGCTCCTTCAATCCCCAGGATTTAAGTTCCATCAGCCAGAGGAGGGAATGAAGATTGGTGCCAGCTGTCCTGGGGACACTGCACAGGTCTTACCATCCTCTCTATTACCATTGGCATGATGTGATTCCCCCTGACCAGAGAGGGCAGAAAATGAAGCAGGAAGGGGAACTCATTTTGTTTCTGCAGACTCGAGGCTTGGGGCAGCTGCAGAGCACTTTAGTTTCCAATAATCCTGCCCAAACCCGGTCAGCTGGAAGCTCTCTTGGGCACTGCTGGATCCCTCTGTGCCCCTTCACCTCTGGTCCTTTACCTGTGAGGTGTGGGCTCAGAAACACCTGCCTGGACAGGGTTTCTACACCTCCAGGTGGATTTTCTTAGAGAAGCCATCAGCTGGAATGAAAATCTATGGAAAACAAGTGGTTGGTCCAGTAGCTGATAGTTGGTTTGGGCTTTTCTTCTTTTCTTTAACCTGTTCTTAAGAGAGCCCCTAAACTGGAAAATACAAAGAGAGTGGGGGAAAAGCTGCTTTTCATTTCAATATTGCTGTGGATTTTGGTATGTCAAGTGAACTACCAAAATAGAATTCAGGAATAACTGAATCTCAAGATTCTGCACTTAATTCTTTCAATGTGTTTGTGTGGGTGCAGGAAATGCCAAATCCCAAAGCCATTCGAGGTCTGTAGCAGTGAGTGCAACATCTTCAAAAGCAAGCCCCCAGTGTGGGCTTCTCCCGTGGCTGCCAATGGCCTGAGGCCTTGGCTGTTCCCAGGAGCCAAAGGAAGCTGCCAGGAGCAGGCATTGCACAGCTGGGATTGCAGTTTGTCCCTGGGCTCTGCCCTGCAGCTTCTCCAGGGCTCCTGTGCCAGAGGGGCTCTGATTCCAGGGCCATGCAGGGGGGCTGTGGCCAAGGAAAATGGGAATGAAAGTGGCCCAGTCCATCAGGAGAGCAAACACAGCTGGGGTTTGTGTGCCCAAAGGTGGGATACCTTG
>JAGMWU010000041.1:625000-638853 GCA_018697195.1 Certhia americana | reverse complement strand
AGAGCAAACACAGCTGGGGTTTGTGTGCCCAAAGGTGGGATACCTTGGTCAGGAGAGCAAACACAGCTGGGGTTTGTGTGCCCAAAGGTGGGATACCTTGAGAATGTGTCCCTTGGTCAGGAGAGCAAACACAGCTGGGGTTTGTGTGCCCAAAGGTGGCACACCAGGGTGTCCAGGTAGCAGCAGAGGATGTGAGAGCTGACAGGTTTGGGTGGCTCTGCTCCCTCGGGAGGCAGGGCAAGGCTGAGGAAGGAGGGAAGCTGCCACAGCTGCAGGTGAGGGCAATATTGGCTGCTCCAAACTGCTTGGGCCAGGACTGGGAGAAGTGGAAGAACAGCTCTCCTCCCTCTTTGTCTCCATCACCGGGCAGAATATTAAGATGCTGCTGCACTAAGTTCTCTCTGTTGTGGGTTGTTGTTTGGTTGTGGTTTTTTTTCTGGCTGTTTAATGGCTGTTTAATGTTTTTTCTGGCTGTCTAAGCAGTGCAGTGAGGAGCAAGTTGCTGGGTGACATGATTTCTGACTGCCACATCACAGAAATGGGCATCTGCGTGTGCACGTGCTTCCCGGCAAATCCAGATGTGATGTGGAAATCCCAGGTGAGGATTTCCAGCCTTGGCTCCACGTGACACAGGCCTCTGAAAATGGAAATGACCTTGGCAGAAGAGCAGCTGGGAAGGGCAGCAGAATTCAAATACAGGTAAGCAGAAAAACCAGGTGGAATGGTTCTTCTTGGTCCTGTGTGCACACTGTGCCTCTGCCTGCTGTGAGCACTTTGTGCTGCAGCTCAGTACAGTCCATTTCAGGGGTTGCTGGGCTTGGCTCTTGTGGGCAGTTACTCTGAACAACTCCCCTCCTTCACTGGGCACATCCCTGGAGTGGGACCAGGCTCCCCCTTTCCCTGGAGGAATTCTCTGCTCCTCTGGAGAGGGGATGAAGCCAAAGCTTAGGAGCAAAGGGAAACAACCAAAGCAGGCCATTATATCCTTGGTGCATCCAGCACCAGGAGTTTTCCAAGCCTGGGCACTGCTGAGCCTGAACAGGACAATGCCTGTTCCTGCCCTTCTCCAGCTCTCCCCACACCTCCCCTGCTTCCCCTGCTCTCATCCTTGCTGTGCCAAGGTCCTGCAGCTCCCTGGCTCTCCAGCTGTGCCTCACCTTGTCCTGGCTGTGCCTGATAAAACGTGGGCCTGAGATTGTTTCAGCAGCAATCCATTTTTATCAAGAACACAGAGAGCACACAGTGCAGAAGAGGCTTTAGGAAATATATCCAAAGAAGGGACTCTGCTTTTCCTGTAGTTCTCCTTCCTGTTTTCACCTGGGCTGGAAGGATGGGCTTAGCCTGTATTTACCATATGAGAGGGATCTTACTGAATTTGTCCAGGAGCTCTGATTATAGACACTCATTTTCTGACAGGAAACATTTTCATTTTGCCTGTCCCAGGCTGTTTCCAGGTGCTGCCCAGGATGGACATCCATGGTCTGAGCCAGGGATTCCCCAGGAGGAAGGGGAGCCTTTGCCTCACCTGCACAGCTCCAGTGGATGTGGCAGAATCGGGGTGGCCTGACAAGGTAGGGACAGCTCTCTGTGTCCTGGAGTGCCTGAAACCTTTCTCTGTCAGAGTTTGGAGAGATTTCTCTTTGGGATTTCTTGTGATGCAGCATCCCGGGTGTCCCTCCCTTTGTGCAAAGGCCAAGGGATCAAACAACTGAAAAGTGGGGTCCTGAATGAAAAGGCTTCTGTGAAAATTAGGCAAAGAATGCACTAAGAAAAATGAGCATCCTTTCAATGTGTGGAATAAGTAGGAATAATAATGCTGGAAAAGGGCTCCTTGACATTTGACTTGGTGTCACCTCTCCGGCATAGAACCCCAGAGTGGACAACGAGAGCAGAAGTGTCAAAGCTGGGATCCTTTGCCTTCTGCAGTGGCCTTAACTTCCTTTCCCTCCTCTCTTCCAGAACAGGGAGAATCATTAAACTGCTCCCATGTGTGCCAGAAGCTGTGGTGTTTGAGCAGCCAAAGCCAAGAGGCTTCAGCAGCAGGGGCTGTGCTGGAGGGCTCCTGGTGCTGCCCATGGTGTGGGGTAAGTCAGAGGGACACAGGGCTCCTCTTTTCCTCTCTGCTGGGACTGACTGCCCAGGGAATGCCACTTGTGACAGCACAGCCCTACCCCTGGCTGCTGGGAAAGGGCAGCAGTGAGCAGGGAATGCCAGGGTGCTGCAGACAGAAAGGCAAATGATAAAAGAAAGGCCTCATAAAATCAGGCCTTGCTCTGCTAAATTACTAACTGGCTTGTCACTTCTTAGAAGTGCAGATCAGTAGTTTGCAAATTCCCATGTGAAAGCAGTCCTGGGAATGAGAGCTTGTTAACAAAACAGACTATTCCTGGGTGAAAAACAACTGCACCTGTTACAAACAGGAAATCTGCCTCTTGGAACTCAGTGGATAAATGTGTAAACTCAACAAGAACAGAGAGACTTAAAATAAAATACAAAATAAAAATGTAAAATGCCTTTTACAAACTGAGGGACTGGCTCTACCTGTGCCTTTGCAGGTCAGCAGGAACAAGAGGAAATGGGCTGCCAGAGCTGGGTCCCATCAGGCTGCACTCCCCTCTGAGGACAGAGAGTCTGGGGCTGAGGTGAGATTCCTGGGGGTGCTTGGATGAGTGATCCAGGGAACAGGGAGCTTGGAATTGCAGCTGCTGCTGGAACCATTGCCTCAGGTCTGCTCAGGCTGTGTCTGGGAGAAGTGTCTGGGATTTGTGCTGGAGAGGTGCTTTTGGGAACAGAAGATGGAGCAAATCCTCCCCAGGGCTGTGCAGTGAAGGACTGAGTAGCAGGGAAGGGGAGTATTTATAAACTGTATCAATATTTCTCCCAAAATTGGGGTGTAGCAGTGATGGGGGTGGTTGGGTTTGGTCTGGGCCTTGGTGTTCCTTGCGCAATGTTTAAATTCTGGTGTATGATTTACTGTCCAGTATTGTTCTACCACAAGCTGACAGAAGTTCAGGTTAAGGATTAGAACTTGGGGCCATTCTCTGCAAAATCTTGCTGAGGCTGCAGGGCTGGGGTGATGACTGCTCTCAGCAAAGGTTACTTGTTAATTCTGTGTCAGATTTCCCTCAGTGCTGGGCAGGAAAGGCAAGGGTTTGGATCAGGAATTGTGCAAACAAGGCCTGGGTGGTGGTTGATTGATTGTGGGTTCTTTATTGCCTTGAGCCAGGGCTGGCACAAGGACTCGTGCAGGTTCTGATCTCACACAGGAGCTGCTGCCCTTGGGAGCCATTTTAAAGGTATGATTATATTTTGGAGGCTGCTTCTGGAATTCCATTTGTAGCTGGATCCTGCTCCAAGTGCAGCAGTCCAGGTGAGGGTCAGAAATAATTTCAGTATAATTAGGAATTCTAGAAATACCCAGTTAAAATCTCACCCCTCTCCTCCCTAAGTTATCCTGGTTTTTCCCAGCTAGGAGCTGCAAGGAGTTCAGGCAAGGGAAGTGACATCAGGGAACAGTTGTAAATTCAGAGGCAGAAAGAGAAGACCTACCAGCAAAGGGCAGGAAAGGGGAAAGGTTTCAGAAACCATTTCTGGGGTCTAATTAACAATTCTTTCTGATTCCTCAGGGAGAAGAACACAAACTCACAGCCATTCAGGCCTGGCAGTCCCCTCCAGCAAGAGCTCAGCACACACCCACAGAGGCAAGTCCAGCATCTGAAAGAAGAAAAACCAGAAGAAAAAGGTAATTTCTTCTGCTTCCAAGTTAGTTCATGTTCCTAAAGCCCCCCCCCCACCATTTGCTCTTGATTTAGATTGGGTGAATCCTGAGCAGTGGGCATAGGTGATGCCATTCATTTGGCTGGAAACCTGGTGTGATTTAGAGGGGACACAAGAACTGTTTGTGCAGGCAAACGTGAGGGGATGTCAGGGGGAGTGAATTCCCATTTCTGAGGGAATTGCTGAGGTCATTGAAGGCAGCCCAGCAGACAATTTCCCTGGGAAAGCCAAGGCCCCTGGGGCCCTCAGCCAGGGCTCTGCAGCAGGGAGGGGTCAGCACTCAGCACTGCCCTGTGTCCGCCTGCCTCAGCAGGGAGGGAGGAGAGGCTCCAGGTGGGACAGGGCCAGAGAGGGAGCAGAGGAGCTGGAGAGGGGCAGGAGAAAGGCCAAGGGACCTTCCCCTTGTCACCAGGGCACCTGTGGGGAACAGAAGGGACACCTGGAGGGCAAAGGGAGGGGAGGAGTGGAGGGTTTGGGGCAAAATCTGAGCTCAGCTACAGGGAAATAAGCAGGGAGTATATTAGCAGGCACAGGGAGTTTTCCCCCAGAGTGGATTGTGGAGGAATTGTCTGGGACCTAGATTGTTCCCTCTGGGTGGTGCTAGATGCTGTGATTTGTATAATTCCAGACATTTGACTCCCAAAACTTCCCAGCCCAGGGGTTTGAGCTGACAGGGCAGCACAAAGATTGTTCTCTGTGAGGTGCCCAGATTTGGGCTTCCCTGTCAGCTTTGCTAGTTCCAGTGAATTGCAGCCATGGCCCCAAATTCCCTGCTCAGTTCCCACTGCAGTAACCTCCCAGTGCCTCCTGGAGTGTGGCTATTCCCACACAGAGCTGCTGCTTGAACCTGGCTGTGTCAGGAACAGGCAGAGCTTCCAAGGCAGCCCAGGGACAAGGACAGGTTTATATTGCAAATTATTTCCTATTTATAATCTTCATCCCCTTGGCCCTACCCATGTCCCTGGGGGGGGCACTTGACAGAGTTCCCTGGAATTCAGCTGATTCCACTCCCCTGAGCTCAGGCTCTAATTGATATTTTAAAGCAGGGGAAGATGGCAGCCAGACACGCTCCTGGCCTGTGCTGAGGCAGCTCCTGTGCCCAGCTGAGGACATCTCTCCCTGCAGAAACTCAGCTCCTTTCAGAGCCTCAGCAGTGACCCCTGCAAGCTCTTTTCCCTCAGGAAAGGGATGCACATCCCTGCCTTCAGCACACCTCCTCCAGCAGGACCCACCTGCAAAAGCTTTCCAGGGCTTCTGCACTTGCAGCTGGCTCCCCAAAAAACTCCAAACTTCATCTGAACAAACCTTCATCTCACTCCAACCTGTGATTTTATGGAATCTCCCAGGGCTATGGCTTGGCAGTTAATTTCTGGGATGGAAGGGGTTCAGTGTGTCTAGGACACACCTGGCTGCAGTGTGGGAGCTCTGGGAGGTCAGGACCAGGCACTGCTGTCTGAGCCCCTCTGCAAACGGCCCGTGCTGCTATTCCCAGGTAATTCCAGCTGTTCCTTGGGGTGCCTTTGGGCTGCAGCATTCCCCCTGTGCCTGTTCAAGGCAGCCCCTGGCCCAGGAGCCCCGGGCAGCCCTCGGGCCGTGTCCGTGCCAGCGCTGCCCACCCCAGTGCCCATCCCCTGGAGCCATGTTGGACACGCTGCGTGCCACGGGCAGGACACTGCAGGCTCAACTCCTCCCCTGCACATCCCAAGGGCAAGAGGGGCTGCTTGCCTTTTGGGGGCTTCTGGCCTCCTCCTGCCCTGCCTTCCCAGCCCACTGGGACACACAGGAACACCAAGGGGCATTGCTGGCAGAGAGCAGGACACACCGAGGCCTCTGCTGCAGCTCTGGATCAGAAAAGCAGCCCCAGCCTCAGCAGCTGCTGCCACTTTGGCCTGTTAACACTCACCTGCTGCAAACCGCCCTCTGCAACTCTCCAGAAGAACTTGGGCCATGGAGCAAGGGCAGCCTCAGGAATTGTCTGGCTCATCTCTCCCTGCCAAGGAACATTACACGAGCAAATTAACAGCAGTTGGGAAAATCCTGGAAAGGGCAGGAAAATCAGGGTTATGGGAAGGGTTTGGTGCTGTCACCTTGGCTGCCAGCCAGTTTTGCCTTACAGCCGTTGGAGGAGCAGGTGTGTAAAGCAGCATTAGCAGCAGAGAAGGAGCTGCATTTGTAAAGGAATTTCCCTGCTGGCAGCAGCCACTCCCATCCCAGGCAGGACCTTCCTCATGACCCTGAGCTTGGCTCAGGTGCTTGGAGCAGGGTGCTGAGAGGGCCCAGACTGCAGTCAATGCTCGGCTGGGCCAATTGCTTCTGGTCACTGGACTTGATGATCCCCGTGGCTCCTGGCAACTGGGAGCTCCTGGGAAGCTCTGGAAAAGAATAAACAGTTTTCCCTGGCTTTTAAGCCCTCGGGGTTTATTCACTGGAGAGTGTGAGCCACAGAGGAAACGGGGGAGAGGAGGGAGAGCATCAGCTCCCAGCCGGCAGGTGTCGGGTGAGCCGCCCCATCGGGACCGAGCCCCGGCAGGGCCCCGGACCGGGACCGGGCAGAACCGGAGCAGCGGCGGGGGCGGCACCGGGTTCGGCCCCAGCGCCCGTCTTGGAGAGGCTGCTCCCGCCCGCGGTGATCCCGGTCCCAATCCCAATCCAGCCTCGGTCCTCTGGTCCCGATCCCAATCCAGCCTCGGTCCTCCGGCCCCGGGACCCTCACCCCCCCCGCCAAAGCAGCAGCTCTGCCCAAGACCCGCAGCACACACCGGCAGGACCAGGACCCGAGCCCCGGTTCCTGATCCCGATCCCGGCCTCACCTGAACTCCTCGGGTTCCGCGCAGCGCTCCGAGCGCCGGTCCCGCCGCATCCCGGCAGCGACATCCACGGCAGAGAACGGAGCGGGGGCGGATCCGCCGGCATTTACGGGGGCGGGGCGGGGCCTGCACAGGTGTGAGGGGCGGGGCCTGCACAGGTGTGAGGGGCGGGGCCTGCGGATTTAAAAACGCGGGGAGAGCCTGCGGAGCAATTTGCTCCTCGGGCTAGGGGGGGAGGGCTGTGCCGGGCCGCGCTCCGGTCTTCTCTTTTTCTCTGCGTTTCGTTTCTTCTGCGGATTTTCTCTTCTTGTTCCTTGTAATCTACACCTCTCTTTTCTCCACTCCCCCTTCAGCCCCCCCCCTACACCCCCCCCCCCCCCCTCACCCCCCGAGCCCTCCCCTCCTACACCCCCGGCCCGGTTCCCACCTGAGCCCCTCCTTCACCATACACATTCCAAACCCTACCTACACTCCATCCTCTCCTCTTTCTTCCAAACGCCTTCCCTCCAACCCGGCTCAGCTTCCCCCCTCCCACCTGGCCTTCCAGCCTGCCTCTCCTTCCTCCACCCTGCCTTCCCGCCCCCAGCGCCCTCCCTTCTGCCCCGCACACCCCGACTCTCGCCGCCTGCCGTCTGTCTTGTCACCCCCCCCGTACCACCCCGACCCACTCTCTGCCCCTATTCCCGTTTCCATCCCCTGCTCCTTCTTCCCCCGCAGCAGCGGGGTTCGGGGTGCCGGAGAATTAAAGCACAGAGGGCCGAGACGGCGCACATCGGGGGATTACCAACACTGGGCTGGACCCGCTTGCGGATCGCCCCATTAGGTCCAACACACGCCCGACAAGACGGGGCTCAGGCTTCCAACATCACATGGGGGGTAGGGTGGGGGGCAGGGAGGGCGGGGGGGGTGGGTGTGGGTAGGGTTGAGGGTTGGGTGGGGGGTTAGATGGGTCCCCTCCTTAGGAGGGCGGGCCCTGGGGGGGTGGGGGGGGTTAGGGAGGGCCCGTCCGGGGGAGGGGGGCGGGGCGGGAGATGGGGCTTACCCCTCCAGTCCCCGCCCCACTTCCCTCGGACCCTCCCTAAGGAATGGGGCCCCGCCCGACCCCCTCCCGTGGACAACCTTCCTCTGGACGGGGACCGGGGGGAGGGAGGGGGGCGGGTGGGGTGGGGGGGGAAAGCAGGGTGGTCACTCACTCTGAAGCGTGACACACCATAAAAACATCGCCAGGACCAACGAACGGCCCCCCCCTCCCTCCCCACGGGCCCCGGCGGAGGAGGGGTCCCGGGAAGGGGTCGGGCGGGGCCATCGGAGGGAAGCGGTCCGAGGGAAGGGGCGGGGACGGAGGGGGGAAGACCCCCTCTGCCAAGCCCCCACCCCCGGCACCCCCCCCTACGGAGGGGGCCCACCCTGGGAACCCACCACAAGGGACCCCCTCCTCCGGAGGGGGCCTCCCTACCCCCCCCACCCACACAGGACACCTCGGAGGAGGGTGGCCCCCCCTAACAAACCGGGCCCCGACACACCAGTGTGATGGTGGAGAAAGCCGGAAGCCCGGGGTGTAGGGCGTGTGTTGGACGGCCTGGGGCGATCCGCAGAGAGGGTCCAGCCCCGTGTGGGGATCTCCAGAGGGGCGCCGGCTCCGGCCTTGGGCTATTCTCCGGCACCCCAAACCCGCGGGACTGAGGGGGGAGGTGGGGGGGGGAAGGAGAAGCGGGGATGGAAAAGGGAAGGGGGCAGAGCGGGGGGTTTCGGGGGGTGGTCCGGGGGGTGGGGGGCGGTACGTGTGGGGAAGGGGGGATTGGTGGAGGGTGACAAGGACAGAGGGGACAGGCGGAGAGAGAGAGGTCGGGGTGTGGGACAGCAGGGGGGAGGGCGCTGGGGGGCGGGGAAGGCAGGGTGGAGGAAAGGAGAGACAGGGATTGAAGAAGGGGGAGGGAAGGGAGGCAAGGATGGAAGGCAGGGAGGGAGGGGGAAGCTGGAGCAGGGGTTGGGAGGGAAGGCAGTGTGGAAGAAAGAGGTGAGAGGATGGAGGTGTAGGGTAGGGTGGAATGTGTAGGGGGAAGCTATGAAACTTTACTATTGGAGGGGCCAGGGGCAACCGGGCGGGCACAGAGGGAAAGGGGAGGGAAGGGTAGGGGGGAGGGGAGGGGGGGTGGGGTTAGTGGGGGGGGAGGAAGGGAGGGGAGAGAAAGAGAGGTGTAGGGAAAAGGAACAGAGAGAGAAAACCCGAAGAAAAAGAAAAGACAACGCAGAGAAAAAAGAGTACGGAGCGCCGCCCGGGCAGCCTCCCGCCCGAGCGCTGAGGAGCAAATGGCTCCGCAGGCTCTCCCCGCGGTTTACAATCAGCCAGGCCCCGCCCCGCAACACCTGTGCAGACCCGCCCCTCACATTCGTGCAAGCCCCGCCCCTCACACATGTTGCAGTTCCGGCTCCCCGCACCTCACACGTGAGGCCCCGCCCCTCACACCTGTGCACGCCACGCCACGCCCAGTAAATGCGGCGCGATCGCGCCCGCTCCGCCTCTCTGCCGGGATGTCGCTGCGGGGATGCGGCGGGAACGGCACGCTCGGAGAGCTGCGCGGAACCAGAGGATTCAGGTGGAGGCGGGATCGGGATCAGGAACCGGGGGGCTAGGGTACTGGACTGCCGGTGTGTGCTGTGGGTATGGGCAGAGCTGCTGCTTTGGCGGGGGGGGTGATGGGTCCCGGGGGCGGAGGTGAGCGGATTGGGGATCGGGACAAGAGGACGAGGAGGGATGGGATCGGGATCAGGGTGATCACCGCAGGCTGGCAGCAGCCGACTCCAATACGGGAGCCTTTTTTGGGGGGCCGAACACGGTTGCCGCCCACGCGCGGCTCGGTTCTCCGGTCCGGTCCAGGGCCCTTGCCAGGGGCTCGGTCACGAGGGCGGCTCACCCGACACTGCCGTGGGAGCTGATGCTCTCCATTCTCTCCCGCACATCTCTGTGGTCACATCTCAGTGATAAACCCCGAGGGCTAAAAGACGGGGAAAACTGTTTATTCTTTCCAGAGCTTCCCAGAGCTCACAGGGTTGGGGCCCCCCCAGGAGCCACGGGGATCAGCAAGCCAGGACCAGAAGGTTTGGGCCCAGCCGAGATGGCTGCAGAGTCTGGGCCCTCTTCAGCACCTGCGACAAGCACCTGAAGCCAAGCTCAGGGTCATGGAGGAAGGTCCTGCCTGGGATGGGAGTGGCTGCTTGCCAGAAGGGAAATTTCATGACAAATGCGGCTCCTTCTTGCTGCTATGTGCTTTAAACACCTGATCCGCATGGCCTGTAAGGCAGAAACGGTGGGAGCCAAGGTGACAGCACCAAACCCTCCAAACCTGATTTCCTGCCCGTTCCAGGATTTTAACAAACGCGTAAAGTTGTTGTGTACGTTCTTGGCAGGAGAGGATGGAGCCAGACAATTCCTGAGGCTGCCCTTGATACAAGGCCCAAAGTTCTTGGAGATTGCAGAGGGCAGTTCCAGCGTGAGTTTTGTCAGGCCAAAGTCTGGAGCAGATGCTGAGGTGGGGATGACTTTTCTGATCCAGAGCTGCAGCAGAGGCCTCGGTGTGTCCTGCTCTCTGCCCGCAATGCGCCTTGGTGTACGGTGTTGTCCCAGTGGGCGGGAAGGCGGGGCAGCGAGGGGCCAGAAACGGCCCCAAAGGCAAGCAGTACCTCTTGCCCTTGGGATGTGCAGGGGAGGACGTGAGGCCTGCAGTGTCCTGCAGTGGCACGCAAGGTCTGTCCAACACGGCTACAGGGATGGCACTGGGGTGGGCAGCGCTTGCACGGACAGGCCCGCGGGCTCTGCCGGGATTCCTGTGCCAGGGGCTGCCTTGAACAGGCAATAGGGGGAATGCTGCAGCCAAAGGGAAACCCCAAGGAACAGCGGAATACCTGGGCAAGGCAGCACGGGCTGTTGGCAGAGGGGGCTCAGACAAGCAAGGGCATGGTCCTGACCTCCCAGAGAGCTCCCACAAGGCAGCCAGGTGTGTCCTAGACACCCTGAAACCCTCATACCAGAATTAACTGCCAAGCATAGCCCTGGGAGATCATAAAATCACAGCTGTTGGAGTGAGATGACGTTTGTTCAGAGAAGTTGGAGTTTTTTTTGGGGAGCCAGCCAAGGCAGAAGCCATGGAAAGCTTTTGCAGGGGCTCCTTGCTGGAGGAGGTGTGCTGAAGGCAGGATGGCATCCCTTCCTGAGGGAAAGAGGGCAGGGTGTCGGCTGAGGCTATGAACGGAGCTGAGTTTCTGCAGGGAGAGATGTCTCAGCTGGGCAAGGAGTGCCTCAGCCATGGCCAGGAGAGTGTCGGCTGCATCTTCCCCTGTTTTAAAATAGCAAGTAGAGCAGCGCTCAGGGGGTGGAATCAGCTGAATTCCGGGAACTCTGTCAATGACCCCTTCCCCCCGGGACATGGGTAGCGGCCAAGGGGGGGATGAAGAGTATAAATAGAAAGAATTGCAATATAAAACTGTCCTTTCATGGGCTGCCTTGGAAGCTCTGCCTTGTCCTGACACGCGGGTCAAGCCGCAGCTCTGTGTGGGAATAGCCACAATCCAGGAGCATGGGAGGTTGACTGCAGTGGGAACTGAGCAGGGAATTTGGGGACATGCTGCAATTCACTGGAATAGCAAAGCTGACAGGGAAGCCACATCTTTGTGCTGCCCTGTCAGAGCCAAACCCCCGGCTGGGAAGGTTGGGAGTCAAATGTCTGGAATTATACAAACACGCGCTAGCAACACCCAGAGGGAACATACAGGTACCAGACAATTCCTCAGAATCCACTCTGGGGGGGGGAGGGAAAAACTCCCTGTGGCCTGCCAGGAGTTTCTGACTAGCTTTTCCTGCAGCTCCTGAGCAGCGTGCAGGGCCACCATTGGGGTCTTTAAAAACACAAATAAACCCCAAATCTCACACAGTGAATAATCCAGATAAAGAATGAATGTTTGTCCATCAATTAGCTCACAAATTCTGTTAGGACTTCTATGACAACCAAGGTAATGGGATTTCCCGGGCTTCTCCTTAATGCTCTTTGTTCATCTTAGGTATTTTTAATCCATCAGTGGGCAGCTTATAGAAGTTAATCCTGGGATTTAGAGCCTGAGCAGGGTTGGATTTGGATTGGACCATTCCCTCTGGTCCCACTTTGTGCAAAACACAACCGTGTGCCAAGGTGGGTGAACTCAATCACTCAGCTTTTCCCTCAGACTACTGCCCTGCTTATTTCCATGTAAATCCCCTGAGCTAGATTTTGCCCAAACCTCCACTACTCCATCACTTTGCATCCAGGTGTCCTTGTTCCCCCATGGGTGACCTGTGACAAGGTAAATCATACTACACAGAATTAACATTGACACAAGGAAAACCAAGCCAGACAACCCAAACCACCCCATCGCTGTACAAACCAATTTTGGGAGAAATCTTGATAAGTTTATAAATACTCCCCTTCCCTGCTACCAGTCCTCACTGCACAGCACTGGGGGAGGATTTGCTCCATCTTCTGCTCCACCCCAGCACTCTCAAGGACAAATCCCAGACACTTCTAACAGAACACAGCCGAGCAGCCCTGAGGAATGGTCCAGCAGCAGCTGAAATTCCAGGCTCACTGTTTCCCGGATCACTCATCCAAGCACCCCCGGAATCTCACCTGCAGCACAGACTCTCTGTCCTCAGAGGGGATGTGCAGCGATGGACCCAGCTTGGAAGCCATTCTCTTGTCCTGCGTGACCTGAAAAGGCACAGGTAGAGCCAGTCCTCCGGTTTGAAAAGGCATTTTACATTTTTATTTTATTTTCATGTTAAATCTTATGTTCTTGGTGAGTTTACACATTATCCCACTGAGTTCCAAGAGGCAGATGCCTGTTTGTAACAGGTGCAGTGTTTTTCACCCAGAATAGTCTGTTGTTAACAAGCTCTCTTCCCAGGACTGCTTTCCTGGGAATTGCAAACTGCAAATCTGACTGCGAATAAGTACAAGCCAGTTAGTAATTTAGCATAGCTAAGGCCTGATTTTATGAGGCCTCCTTTTCCATTTGCCTTTCTGTCTGCGCACTGGCATTCCCTGCTCATGCGCCTTCCCAGCAGCGGGGTAGGCGTGCGGGCCAAGTGGAGTCCTGGGGCGTCAGTCCCAGCAGAGAGGAAAAGAGGAGCCCTGGTCCCTATGACTTACCACACACCATGGGCAGCACCAGGAGCCCTCCAGCACAGCCCCTGCTGCGAAGCCTCTTGGCTTTGGATGCTCAACACCACAGATTATGGCACCAAATGGGAGCAGTTTAATGATTCTCACTGTCCTGGAAAGAGAGGAGGAAGGAAGTTAAGGCCAATGCAGAAGCCAAAGGATCCCAGCTTTGACCATTTGTGCGTTGTCCACTCTGGGGTTCTATGCGGGAGGTGACACCAAGTCAACATGTCAAAGAGGCCCGTTTCCAGCATTATTTTACGAACGATTACACACATCAAGGATGTCGTTTCTCTTAGAGCATCTTTGCCAATTTCACGAAGCCTTTCATCAGGACCCCCACTGGTCAGTTGTTTGATCCCTGGCCTTTGCACAAAGGAGGGGACACCTGGATGCTGCATCACAAGAAACCCAAAGAGAAATCCTCCCAAACTCTTATGACAGAGAAAGGTTTCAGGCATCAGGACACCGGCGCTGTCATACCTTGTAGGCCACCCCGATTCGGCCACCTCCACTGGAGCTGTGAGGTGAGGCCAAAGGCTCCCCTTCCTTACTGGGGAATCCCTGGCTCAGACCAGGGATGCCATCCTGGGCAGAACCTGGAAACAGATGGCGACGGCAAAATGAAAATGTTTCCGTCAGAAAATGGTGTCTATAATCAGAAGCTCCTGGACAAATCAGTAAGATCCCTCTCAATATGGTAACTACGGCCAAGCCATCTTCCAGCCCAGGTGGGGGGGGGGGGAAAACAGGAGGAGAACTACAGGAAAGCAGAAGTACCTTCTTTGGTATTTTCCTAAGCCTCTTCTGCACTGTGTGCTCTCTGTGTTCTTGATAGAATGGATGCTGCTGAAACAATCTAGGACACATGTATACGGCACAGACAGGCAAAGGGAGGCAACACAGGCTGGAGATCCAGGAGCTGCGGACTTGGCACAGCAAGGATGAGAGCAGGGGAAGCAGGGAGGGGTGGTGAGAGCGGAGAAGGGCCCAGCACAGGCATTGTCCCGTTCAGGTCAGACAGTGCCCAGGCTTGACAACTCTGGTGCTGGATGCACAAGGATATAAATGGCCTGCT
>JAGMWU010000041.1:571673-607195 GCA_018697195.1 Certhia americana | reverse complement strand
GCTCCTTTCCTTCGCTCACGGCTCCTTTCTTTCGCTCCTGCTTCCCTCCCTTCGCTCCTGCTTCCCTCCTTTCGCTCCCGGCTCCCTCCCTTCACTCCCGGCTCCCTTCATTCGCTCCCGATGGGAGGGGCCCGGCCGGCTCTGGCGTGCCCTCTCGCCTCAAGTGCCGCCGTCCCGAGACACCCCGGCCCGGGTGGGTTTTGCTGCTATTAAAAACAGTGCTGTTGCCGCTTCATCTCGGTGCTGTTAAGTTTCGGCGATTTTGGTCGTGTTGAGACGACACGGCAGCAATTTCCCCCTCTGCGGACTCCCTGCAAGCTCGGCAGCGCCAGGCGTGTTGGCTGCGCTGCCGCATTCAACAGCCCGGCGAAGCCACAGTGCCCCGTGTGTGCTCCCCTGCAGCGTCTGCCGAGGGACACCCCGAACGAAACCGGCCGCAGGGTTAAGTGACACAAAGAACCGGTCTCTGCACCAGGACCCCAGCGAAGCCACGGGAGGGAAATCAGCACTGCTGGCTGCACCTGCCCTGTGACTGAGCAGAGATTTGAGAGAGCCAAAGCTGTCAAGCAGCAACAAAAGTCTCACTGTGTGTGCTAGAAACCTTTTAGTGCTAAATACACATTGAACCAGCCTACTTGTCATGTTTCCTCTAGTGAAGCATTAGCATTAGTGTCAAAGCTTTTAATGCGATACAGAAATTATCCAGTGAATATATACATTCCAAGCTGAGTTTGGGTGTGTTGCTATACTGGATAACGTGGGAGGGAACAGTGGCTGTCAGTTCTCCTTGTACTGCTGTTAAACACAATCAGGGCCTGGGCTAGCCTCCCCTTCCTAGGAGAAGTCTGGGAGGAGAGACAGAATATTTAAAGTGATGAACTAAAGGCAGTGCAATTATTATTTCTAAGTATCTACGTCTGATACATTTGTTGGTGTAATTACTCTGGGTAGTGTTTTTCACTTCAGGCAGTAAGTTAGGTGTATGAGCTTCCTCCCGAGCAGGTATCAGCACATTCCCAGAAGCAGTGTTAGCTTCTGTCCAACTCACTACAGAGGCCAGGAGTGTTGCTGGCACACATCTGAAATGAAGCACACTTCTACTCATACGGCTTTGTGAAATTTTTATTGAGATGCAAACCTTCTTGTGACATGTTGAATTTAGAGATGAGCTGATAAAGGCAGAAGCACTGTTCTGTCATCACCATCGAAGTTTTTGATGATTTCAAACCCCTTAGTTTAAGTCCTAAAATTTTCACCACTAATTATGACATGGATGACACCACATCAATTTAAGAAATCCCTTAATAATTAAGAAAGCCCAAATAATAGCTCCAGAGCACAGTTTACCCAAGCTGTGTGTTTCTGAATTCAGAATTATTATGCCCTATAGAATGGCAGAAGTCTCTTCTTCACCTTTGCTGAGAAAATATTGGCTTTTCAGTCTTAAATCCCCCAGTCAAGGCTTTTTTAACTCATTCTCAAAGACACCCTGGATTGTAGCACAGTTCTAACATGGTGGTGTCAACACAGAGCATTACAGACCAGATGCTAGCCAAACCTCTAGGCAACAGGATTTGTGCTGGGCACCACCACAGCTCATGAGCACACTGCACACTCTTCTGGCCAAAAGATGCCTCTCAATACAACACTTTCACTGGATGAAACCCTTCCCTTCAGAAGTACTCAAGTGCTCTCGCTGTCATGGTCACAGCTCGCTCACTACCTGGGTTCTCTGAGGTGGTGATAACCTGAGGCATCAAGAAACAGCATTCCATTAAGTGCTAACTGCTCAGAATGGTGCTAGTTTCTAGCCTTGGCTCACTGACTGGCATGATCAAGACGAGTGACATAGTCCTCACCTATGCACAGATGCTGCAGACCCACTTCAGACACTGCTGCAGTCTCCTCTGGGATCTAGCAAGTCCCCTTCTTCCCTCAAGAGCTTGGCATCGCTCTTTATTCCAAGTGTTGTACCCTCACATCAGGATTTATTTGGATATTCTGCAAATATATGTACATGTATACATAAGCAGCTTTTATGTTAGCTACATATATACTCCAATGAAATTCTCCATCATGAACTACATTTTCTTAAGGAAACTGGCTCTGCTAAGATAATGAAGCTAAATTCAGTTGGCCTGGGGCAAACCCTTCAACAGCTATGTGTTTTCATTCCTGTAGTCTAAATGAGAATCTTTTCAGGGTAATCTAAAATATCCCTGGGCCTTACTAGGGATATTTTAGATTCTACTTCCTTAGAAAAGAAATTGCAGTTGGTATCATAATGACCTTAGGAAACAAAGCTTCATTTAAACTTAAAAGACTCAGCTATAATTAAAGCACTGCTTCATTTTGCTAGGATCTGTTTAAACCACTGCCAGTCAAACCATAACAGGGGCCACTGACCTTACCTTTCTAACAAGCAATTAACTCTAGCAAGATTTCTAAAAATTTAGTCCTTTAGTAAATCGGGGGGGGGGGGGGGGGGGGGGGAAAAAAAACCCTCTTATAGGTGAGTCTGAGCAGGTTCATTCTAGAGCACCATCTTTCATTATTATGAATTCCATTGAATAATAATAAATCATCTTCTACTCAACTCTCATCCTCCAAACCCAAGAGCTCTGTTGTTTTTTTTCAAAGCAAGTATCTCTTCCTCCACACATCAGTTTTTAGGTCAAAAATCAAAAACCCCAAGGGGTTCCAGGTTAACAACAGCAAAAACTGACATTTAGAACAACAGCTGTTGTTCCCATACCTGATAGAAATGCCCCCCAAGCTTTACTGTCTTGTGGTTTGACTTGTTTCTCCTGGGCAGTCTCACACTTACGAGCACCACAGGCCCCAGCGCTGACAAGCTCTAAGGAGGTACCTGAAGGCAAGCCCTAAATAAACACAAGAATTTATTACCCCAGTTTGCTGTCAGTTGCCTTGAAGAGCTCTTAAATGTTTCAGTAAGTGTAAAATTGCAACACTCTAACTGCTTTCTCATTAAGCATCAGAATAAACAGCTGCTTATTTTAATGGGTTTCTTCAGGCAGTTGCTAACAGTTATTTTGCCACATGCTGTGGTCTGTGCTTAAATATTGTCAGAGGCTGGTTCTGCCAAATGCAATCTGTGGCTGCCTGCGAGCTAAAAGCATCTTTGAAAGCACTACCAGCCCTACAGCAGCTGTATCGCATTAAAGAAATGGTAAAAAAGCTGTGGAAATGGTAACGCTTCCACCAATCCCAATTTTCTAGCTGAGTTTTGCCTAGACCTTGTATTCTTCTCCAATAAAGCCACTCATATCTGACATTTTGCTTCTTCTTGCTTATGCATTTGCTTCATGCTAGGAAGCACCAGTCAGATTTCAGCAGTCGTGGAGATGCAGTTGGACATTGAAAGACAAGTTTCCAGATTGTCCCGATATCTATTACCAGAGCAAAAAGAGATGGGAAACCTTACAAACCTTGCCTTGTGGGTAGAAGTCATAACAAACTAGCACGCAAATGGCAGTGCATTGCTCTAGCCAACATAAATCAAAGACCATGGAGATGAAGTAAAACTGCTTACAATTCTGACCTTGCTCACAGAGCAGCTCCTCAGAACCCAGCTGATGGTGAGGGCAGGATTTTGTTTCTCTCATTTGGACCAAGTTGCAAGACCTGTCCTCTCAGGCTGAAGATTCTGTACAGTCACTTCCACTTCAGCTTGGGTGTTTATGATCACAGAAATTCTCTAGAAATAACAATAGTTTTTCAAAGAGCTTCTTTGTTGCCTGTTTTTATAGTAAGCTTGAGTGCCTGCTTGTGCTTTTATGCCTCACTGTTATTTAAGTTGCTGCTACACTGATTGTTTTCTCTAGCAGTTAAGGATGCAGGCTGTAAAGGACCTCTTTCCAATAATGTGTTCCAGAACCCCCCTAAATCTACCAGGCTACCACAAAAGGGAAATACCTATTGCTGTGGTGGGAGGACATGTGATTTGTGGGGGTTTTTTTTGTTGTTGTTTTGTTTTGTTATGGGTTTTTGTTTGTATGTTTTTTTGTTTTGTTTTTGTTAGTGAGTGTTTCTGTTCAGTTTTTTGTTTGTTTTTGGTTTTGTGGTTTGGTTTTTTTGTTTTTTTTTTTAAATCTATTACAGCTGCAATAAGAAGTCATGAAGTCTTCCACACATTCCCACTTTCTCTCCCCCTTCCACCCCCCCACTTGGCATGATTTTGTATCTCTGGGGTTTGGAGACAGTTGTCTCCTATTTGCTGGTGATCTTATGACCTTCTACAAAATACCAGACCAGGTGCAGAACAGAGAAGTACTTACTTTCTCATTTCCCAGTTGCCAAATCTGGTCAGGATTTCATGAAGGCACTCAGCACATCTACATAAAGCCATACCCTGTGTGTGCAACCTTGCCACCCAGACTTGGGAACACTGCTAGGAGAGGCTCGAGCCCTTGGTGCCTGGATTTCCCTGCCTGAGCTTTAGTGCACTACCAGCACAGGCTCTGAGGAGGTGGCTGTATGCAGGGAGAGAAAGAGAGGCAGCTTTGCAGGCTGGCACCAGGTGGTGTCACCTCACTAGAAGAAACATGCTGGGAATGGAACAAGAGGCATTGCATCAAAATGTGCGAAAACAGCTGTCTGCCAAGCTCCACAATACTCCTAGATCCAGGCTCCAGTTTCTCTCCTAGGAGAGCTGCTGCCATGAACATGTGCTCACCCTCGATCATAGGAAGCCAGTTACAGAGCTCATGTCCTACCACACCACATAAGGAAAGGGATCAGCACTGCTGTGACTCCTAAATCAACATCAAACCAAAGCATTTGCTTGGAAACAAGGGCAGGAGAAGCTTGTCTAGCCATTTTCTCCATGAAAGAGAAAATGACTGCTTAGGGAGCTTCCATCTCCCATCATTTTCCCAGCTCCACCTAGGCAGCAGAGTTTTTCCTGGTTCTGGTGGTTTTCCAACAGAGCTGGGTTGCTCAGTCCAGCACTGTACACAGCCTGCTGCCAAGCACACTCTCATGTGCCCCCAGAGTGCTGCTGGTAGGTCCTGTAAGCTTCTCTTGAACATGAAGAACAGCAAGGCACCAGCCGTGAGTCTCACCTGGGATGCATGGAGCCCTTACCAGGGCAGGTCTGCCCACGGGCACACAGCTGGGAAGCTCCTCACAGCATTCCAGAAAATATTCCCAGCAGGAGCTGGGAAAGACTTGCTGGGGCACGTACACACTTGGGCCAGAAAATTGCTGTCACAGGATGACATGTTTGTGGCCATACTTGACAGTGCAGGGCTTATTCCACATCCTCCTCTTTTAGCATGTGCCTTGCTCCATGGGGTAGCCTTTCAATTAAATCATGGCATCCTTCCAGATACTTTTTATTAAAAGCCATCTCCACTAAGTTCCCTACAGATCATGTCTGTAAAACAATTACCTTCTCTTGTACCAAGGGCTCCTGTATTTAACTCTGCACAAGATTTAATAAAACAAAATAAGCCTCTTGAAAAATCAGTGACTGGGCTGGCCTCCACTTTGACAAAAATCCTTCCATCCAGGGGATAGACTAAAAGTAACCACTGGATAGAAACTGGCAGAAATCTAAAGACAACAGGTGGGAAGATAGATTAGCACACTGCCTGCATTTTCCTGGGGCAACTTGTTGGCTGTACTGCAACAGAGATATCCTTTCTATGACTTGAGTGTGATTTGGATTTCTCCCTACATGCATTCTCTGTTGGGGCACTAGCTTTGGCTACCACTATTGTCAATCAATTTCAGCTTGCAGAACTCAAGACAAGATAAAAATGCTCATAAAAGAGCCATGAAAGGCAGTATGCACTGAACTGCACAGAAAACAAGAGTCTACATCAAATTGCAGACTATTTAAAAGACCTTCCACTCCTGACAATTTATTGCCTATCCCCTGAAATGTTTGCCAACAGATGTCTTTTTAGCAGTGTTTTTCCAGCAACACAGGTCAATATACTTCCATATTTTCACTAGTAAACTCCACTTACAACCAGCTGCAATGCAATGTCAAAGAAGCAGTTACCTGGACTGCTGGGCACCAGGATGGAGCTCCCCATGCATCGATGGACCCTATCATTTCACTCCTGAACATACTCAGTGTTACAGTGTTTAACAACTGTGTAAACATCAGCAGAATGCACTCATGGAATGATCTGGATCAAAAGCCAAGAGGTGTAGAGAACAGAATCATACTAGCTAACCTGCTTTGAGGGAAAAGGAGTTTCCTTAACAATGATGTGATATTCTCCAAGCAAATAAATCCCAAATCTTCCCCCCTCCCTTAAGCACTTGACTGCTGACAGGCTGCATGCTCTGTCACAGCAAATCATCCCAGCTTGAGTCCTGCTTAGTGAATACAGCAGATTTAAGCAACTTTGGCCTGTAAGGTGAAATGAATCCAAATTCCCCCTTTCTCACACCATGAATACTTGGCAAAAACATAGCTTTATGCCATTATTGGGTGGCTGTGAGCAACTTGTATAAGTGAGCCCTTTAACAACATGCAGAGCTTCCTGCTACTGTTCAGCATAGTGTGTTCCATTCTCACAAGGTGAGGGGAATCAAATGAATTTATCACTGGAAAAAAGGGGAATTATTCTGCTTAGTAAATACTTTTGCTCCCTGTAGGCCAACATCTGGATTGTATTATCACTGAAGCCAAACCACTTCATAGATTCGGCCTAGAAAAACAGGGGAGCTACCAGGTGGATGTGTTTTGTGATCCTCTACTATGGTGTGAGCTTCAGAATTTGTGCAGATCATGTTTTCTGAATGTCACAGACAACTTTCACGTAGATAATATCCATAATTTCCCACAAATTTTCTTTCCATAAGTCATCTCTTTATAGCTCATGTTAGGGGAAATGTAGCCTATCAATAAACAGAACAACCCACTAGTTATTGCTCTGATTCTCACCATGTTTCTCAGTCAGATGACTCACCAAGCTCACGTGTACAGCTTTAAATGAAATAAATCAAGGGACTAAGTGAAAAAAAAAAAAAAAATTGCACCAAAAAAACCCTGTGAATTAAAAAGCTTCCAATATGTAAACAGCAATAGGATAGCTAAGTCCTCTGGAGAGGTTACAGACTCATGTTGGATGTACCAGTCAACAAAGCGCGATGACAATTTACAGAGCAGTTGCACCTCACCTACAGCTGCACCTAAGGTTATAGAATGTTGATAAATACTTTGTGCCCGGGATGACCTGGTGGTCAGGGGTTTGACTGAAGCCCTCCTGTTACTACCCGTGGCCAGGGATGGGTGTCAGGTCAGCACTCATCACTCCTGCCCAAAGGAGCAGCAGGAGCAGGCCAACATCCCAGCAGGGATATCCAGTGAACCATCGACAGGCACGGCCATGCCCTGGGGCACGGGGCACAGCCCCGGCTGCTCCAGAGAGCAGGCCCAGGGCACAGCCGGCCTCAGGAAGGCAACTGCAGCACCTGGACTGGAACTGGGCATTCCACAGCACCAAGACAAACCTGAAATACAGTCAGCATCGCAGGACACAGAATAACAAAGCTAAACAAAAAGCACAGCACTTACAGAAGAAGCCAATGCCTGAGCCAAGGTAGGACCACTGCTGGGCCAATAGGCAGAGGGTGATTAGGGCAACTAGGGGCACCTGGTGCCCTCGGTGCTCTGACAGCTTTCATGTCAGTGTTCTAGTACCAATTCTTATTTTACTTATGAATAGGAATGGAAACACGGAGATGTGAACTTGAATCAAACCACCCGGCCCAGATGAACACTTCCTGTATCCTAACAGTACACTGCAGACCTCTGATATGTCATTCTCTATGTTTCCTGTGGAAAGGCAGCCCCAACATACAGCAGATATACTGCCCTAGCCCTATAATTTAGCCATGCTTCAGGAAAGAAACAACAGGGCTACTAACTGAGCTGCAGTCCTGAAGCATGGAGCAAGGTTTGCCTGTGTGATGTTCTTCAATGCCTGTCAAGTTTCCGCTGTGTGAAAGTAGCCCTTGATTTTTCAGTAAAAAGAGATGAAAATGTCTTTATGTATCTTTAGATCATCATTAAGCTGCTACATTTAGCAAGAGATTTTTCCAAAGCACTCCAGAGGATTGGGAGATTCATTTTCTCTTGGTTTAATTGAGTAGTCAAATCCCCAGCGACCTTTGAACATTGAGTCTTTAAAGCTCCAATCATGCACAGGTGACTCAGCCAAAGAAATGGTAACACTTTCTGAATTTAGGAAAAGAAATGACTCTGTTCGAAACTCACTGGCAATCCTCTGGGATGGGAAAGGAAGCACAACCCTGTCTAAGTATGAAAAGAGAAAAGGTCTATATAAAGAATACCAAAAAGTTACACGTGGCAGAGCAGAGCAGACATAGATTTCTCTTTAAAGTGTAATGTATTTCCATAAAACTCAGACTTCCTTCACGAACCTCCTCTTCAGATTCCGTCTCAAAAACAGAGCAAAACCATTTATGGAGCTTCTCTTTTATATTCGTGCTTTAGACATGCAGTGGGTGTTCTTGCTCTTTCATCAGGGAAAGGAAGGTTTGCCTAATATCCCAAATAAGAAGGTGATAGTAACATCAACAATTCAATGAAACAGACACACAGTGCTCTGTTCCAAGATTTACAGAATGAAAAAGAATGAAAAGAATATATTCTTTCCTCTCCTGTTGTAAAAGTAAAATGAAAGAGACAGGGGTGAGATTCCCCTGTGAATGAGACAAGGCACCAGAAAGTTTTCAGCTGAAAGACAAATGAGTGGAGACTGGAACCATTTGACTTTTCAGGCTCCGAGATCTCTCCCCTCAGACGCAGCCAGCGTAGCATTTATAGGTGTCCCTTTAGCTCCTGCATTTATCTGACTAGAACACCTCATGGCTTCAAGCTTACCACATTCTCACTTAGTAGTGGGGAACATCATGCTCCTTGAGCATGGGAACTCCTTCCAGGTGGCTCCAGGAACTGCCTACAGGCCTTCTGAGGGTGAGTGGGGTTCTATGCACCACGCTGGCTGCGGGCACCTCTCTTTTGGGCTCGGCAGCATAGTGTATTGAAAGGCAGCAGCCATAAACAATGTCTAGCTTTTGCCGGGGAAAGTCATCTCTGAAACAAGCTGGGCACACTCTCAGGTAGTTCTGTTCCTTGGTGAAAGTGAGTGCACACAGACTTCCTCTGGGCCTGTTGACACACAGGCCCTGGTCAGAAGCTTAGCCCTTCAGAAGCTAAGACTTATCTGAAGTTTAAGTGCCCAACATGTCAGTGCTGTGCTCCCTGGTCTCACTGGCACCCCAGAATCCTCTTCAGGTCTGTTTTTACATGGGGCAAGTTTTCTGTGACTCACATCACATTCTTTCATTTCCTTTTTTCAAAAGGAAATCCTTACTGTCAGTATTTCAGCAGTTTGATAGTGCCCTGCTCCACTCAGGAGGGCTGACAACTTTACAGCAAAGCATTTATTAATTGGGAGTCACGGATAAATGGAAGGAAAATATTATGTGGGAGGGTTTCTATGATGAGAAGGATTTTTTCATCACCAAAAGGAAATATTTCGTTCTTGTATTTGGGAACCTGCACTTTCTTTGATCACAAATGGTAGGGCATTAACAAAGCAGAGCATGGACAGGATATTTCAGTGTTGGTAAAACATGGGGTTTTAGTAGTTAGTCTTCAAAGTGCTTTTTATCCCCTGCCCTAAGCCAGCTGCTAAAGGAGCCAGCTGTGCACTGCCTACTCTGCTCACTTGTCTGTCTGCCCTTGCAGAGTGTGAATGCCCTTTCCTCACTGTCCCTCAGCCTACTTGGTTTTGTTTGGCCTAGGTGTCTTCTGGGTGCATTTAGTGCCATTCTGTAGCTAACTTCTGGGCAGTGGTTCTCTCCTCCAATACCAAATTGCTGCCCCATAGCTCTGTGAAATAAATAACTGGGTTTAGGGGATGTGAGTTTTCCAGCACTGGGAGATATTTCAACCTTCCTAAAGGCTCAGAAGACACCAGCAGTGTAGCACATGGGAAGACCTCTTTTGCAGTGGATCCTGTTCTGCCAGTGCAGAGTCACTCATCAAGGACAATAGCTCTTGGCTGAGCATTAATATGACAGAGTTGGGCGAGCTGCCAAGGAAAACACTCCTTTGTGGTCTATGCTGTTTCGCTGGCCTGTCATTTTGAAATCACCACTGACAGCGAACTGAAAACTGCCTTTCACCATTATTAGAAAGAAAAAAGAGGACTACTCAGCAAAATGGATAACAGGCTCTGCCGAAGCCCCAGAGCAACAAAAGCAGTTTGGGTAGATCATGCGTGTGCTTGTGCGTGTGTGTCTGGGCATGTGTGAGCCTTAGAGCAGCTGCCCTCTGTGCTGGAGGAGCCCTGCACAGTAGGCAAGAAAGCTTTATCCTCTACAGAATGGAGGCTGGAGTGAGCCTCTTTACACTGGCTTCTGAGAAAACTCAGAGATGATGCTGATTGCACAACACAAAGAGTCTTTTAGCTCCAGAGATGTTGACTACAGGGCAATCTTTGTACTTGGAAGTTCTGCCTGTTTGTTGTCCCATGGATCATGGGATTATCTAAATTGGCTTTGAGAGGCTGACTTGCTTTTGCACAAGAGGCGTCCTGCCATTTAACAAACTAAATGGGAAGTTACAACTGAGGTCCATGAGGTTTCAATTATTTCTTGCGATGTCAGAATTAGGAAGAACAGTGCTCATTGATTCTCATCCTGTCATTCATTCATGGGGAGCACCCTTGGATCCTTGGAGAAAGGCTGAAGACAAAAATGCCTGTAATGATTGTAATTCACAGGAGGAAGGAGCTGTGTGGCTGCGACCATGCAACGCATTAGTGTTATCTGTGACTTACCTGACATACACAACCTGATAAATTGTTCTTTTCTCAGACACTTGCCACTTCTGGCCTCTTCTTACTGCTCACACTTTTCATCTCTTAGCCCTTAAAAAGAAGTCTGCTTCCTCTCTAGTTACACAGGCACTAAAATAAGGTAAAGCAGATGAACAACACATTACTTCTAAATGGGACTGTTCAGATAGGTTCACTGTGATCCCATTGATCCATTTTCTCTTAAAACCTATACATCAGAAGACTTTCTGAGAGTCCTGGGGAAACTAATCTGCTGATGAAATGAAGTGTCCCTGAGGTTTTTGAGGCTGCTGCTGAACCACATTCCCCTGTGTGGGATTCTGACAGCCAAAACCAGCCTGGGAATGATGCTGCATGATGTAGTTGATCTAGGCACTGGACAAGCTGCTTCTAAAGTAGAAGAGCACATGCTACTGAAGGATTATGAGCATGCCTCTTCTACTTCTAGAAACCACCTGAAAGGACACAAGCACACACGAAATGGAAGTGTCTTATTCAGGCTGCTTCTCGGGAGCCCGGTTCCTCTCTTTAGCTGCTTGCACAGGGGCAGCACAAGCTGCAGCCTCTCTTCAGGGAAAGGGACAACAGCTCGTGTGTGGCAGGACGTGAGCTTCAGACTGCTGAATCTGCAGAAAGCTGCTTTTCTTTCACCTTTCTGTAGCTGCATGGAGTTTCATGGCAAAATGTTTTTAAGATAGCATTAAAGCATTTCCTCTTCAGCCGGAACTTCCTGTTTTGCCTACGTGGTCTGTCTCCATGCTTCTCACTGCCCCCTCCTTTCCCTTCCCTGTCTGGAATGGATCTTGCTTTTTGCACCTCTGGTGTCCATGTGTTCAGTGCATGAAGGGAAATGCAACTTCCTCTCTGTCACCCAACCCCCACCCCCAACCGCCCCAAACACTGAATTCTCTGCATGGTTGAATATCAAGGTGGTTTCAAAGGGTGAAAATAAAAAAATTTCTGCGGCTTCTACAGATTTTAAGGTTTCATTGGTAAGACATTTTTTCAGATCTTTGATTCGATATGAGAAATGTATCATTATGAAGAGGGCTTACCGATACAAACAGGTGTTTGTGTCTCTTGGTGAATGTGTACAGAAAGACTTTGAGTTCAGAAAGCATGAAACATTCTTCACCCATGCTAAACTGGGCAACTTTGCTTTCAGAGTAAGTTAAAACACCACAGGATGATGCATAACATGCTAACCTGCGTGACCAGGAGACTGCCGCTGTGGTGGTGCAAGTCACTTTGTTTAGCTATGTCCTGTCCAGAAAGCATATCAAGATCTTAGAAGGGAAAATTGTATCACAGTCACAAAGAAGCTTTGCTGCTCTGATTGACTCTATGGCTCAAGAAAGGTAGCTACCTATGGGATGGAGCCCCAGTTCTGTGGAGGAATCACGTAACTTTGGCTACAGCTACCTGTTCTTTAGCCCAAGCACCCTGCACCCAGTCACCTGTACACACAATAGAACTTGGGACATCTGGCGAACTGTTCTGAAAGGATGAAAGATAATGAGTTTTGTACTGAGAGCTAAGAGCTCCAGGAATGAGAGCAGCTAGGACTACCAGTTATACAGGTGTATTGCACTAGGGGGGCTCAGTGATGTGATTAAGTTCAGATATGTTCTAAATCATTAAAAAGAATGCTATTCTCCAGAGAAGAACTCTGTTAGGGGAGCACTGCACCAGGAGCCTAGTGAGGTGACACCCCAGCCATGGGACTTGTATTTCTGGGCTGTTCATGCTTAGAAGAGATTATGGCATGCTGTTCCCTCCAGGCTCCAGGTAGGGCTCTGCTGTAACTTCTCTCTGGCAGAGGGACAGCCAGACTGCACCTAACACAAGATAGAGATTTCCCTGAAGGACTTATGTAAGTGGGGAGCAAATGACTTGCACTTCAAAGTAAAGTGCTTCAGGGACAAAGCTAAAGGAGCTCAGAGAGGCAATTGGAGAGTTAATCACAGTTTTGATGTATCCTTATCTTATCAGGATATGCAGATATAAGGCCTCTGAGAAGCTGGGCAAGTGGTAAATTTTTAGTTGAGTAAAGACTGAGTCGATGGGCCTTGGTTCCTTAAGGTAAGCAAGTCCTGGAGGATTTGAATCCTAGAGCAATAAAAAATTAAAGTGACATTGCAAACCATGAACTGTAACTCCCCCATAAAGCAGCAGGCACAAACCTGGGATACACACAACATGTTGCATCCTTGAGCATATTTCAAGTCCTCACAGCTTCTGAGGTTCAATGTCACTATCTCTAAACTCAAGTGGCTGCTCTTTGTAAACAAGATCCTAATCCGCTTGCTTCAGTTCCTGCCGAAGAGCCAGCTCTGGGGCTGCCTGCCTGCATTATACCATGCTGGAACTCAGCAAAGCACTTTTTCAGTAGAGGGAGGCTTGCCTTTGGGTTTTGGGAGGCACATGCCCTTGCATCTGTTTGCTTGTTTCAGCCCCCACAGGAAGAAGTGTTTAATGGGGAGATAACCACTGGAAGGCTTGAAGGCTTTACTCTTCTTCCTTTTTTTTTTTTTTTTTTTTTTTTTTTTTCCCATTCTCCTTAAATTATCTCCTTAGCAGCTGAAACAAGGAGGTACTGTCTACCTTTGTAGCTTGGAGATGTTGCCACTTAATCTGAGCCTAGAGATGGGCATTGTGAGCATTTACTGCCACAGAAGCCATCTGTCAAAACTATAATTTTGTCAAATATTGAGGGTTTGGCAGCCTGATATGGAAGGTGCTATCGCTTGCCCTCAGACTTCCTACTTGAGCAAAAGAAAGGATGACTTGAGCAGAGTACATGAGAAAAAAGAAGGTCCTGGTTGTCTGCATTCTTTCAGATCAGCTCAATCTTCCAAATGTCCTCTGAAGATAGCCTGAGTGACTCTTAGCACAACTGTGTGATCAAGTCCTGAGCATACAGTGCTTTCTCCAGCTGCCCTGACCCTTGGCAGCTGAACTGGACCAGCAGCTATCAGTTCTCCTGGGCACTGTGTTCTTGGCTAATCACTAAGCCCAGCCAGTTACAGTTATATGGGGAGTTGAGAGCAGAGTGAAAGGCTTGATTTCTGTTGCAGTGCAAAGTGCAGAGTCCCTGCCTCACAGCCTCAAATTTAAAGATTTCTATTTCTGTCAGCTCAGGTTACCATTGAGCTTCACTAATTTATTTTTCCCCCTTTAAATGATAAGGGAAAAGGCCTTTTTCCCTTATCCTTCCAGTTTGCTGGAGTGGCACAGGCTGAATGAGTAGCATGGCACATGGGTGGTTAACAGTCTTGTTTTCCCATCTGCATGGGAAAATGACTGTTCCTCTAAAGCTATTGCTGTGTGCAATAGGCTGCTGTCCTTCCTGACTCTGTATCCAGCAGCAACTTCCTCCCTTCAGATAAAGTGAAGTTTATCTACAGAATTCTTAGCAACTGGAGGAACAAGAAAGAGGGCCAATCATGAGATCTGCTGATATGAACTAGGCTCACGGTACTGAAGCTGAGCATGCCTTCCCTGACAGGGCCCACAAGAACAATTTCCCCTTCTAAATGGCAAATCAGTGTTCTTGCACACAAGGCTGGCATGCAAAGAAGCTTAAAGCAGCCCATTAAACACAATATAGCAGAGATGTTAACACTGCACCCAGCCTTGGTTTGTGTACTGATGGTGGGATAAACAAATAAGGAACTTTGGGGCTTATGTTCTCTTTATTACATTTGAATTTTGTGACACATTTTATAGTACTTAAACTACTGCATTACTTCAACTACATGTACAAGTACAAACTATATACACATGAACTGTGCACCCAGTATCCAGGCCTATTCAGTATCCAGTTTGGTCAGGAGTCAAAGGTCAGAGTTCTGGATGATGGGACAAATTTAGCTTTAAATTATATGCTCAAAGACTTCCCAGTGTGTGTGTGTGTCCATTTAGAGGCATTTCAGCACTAGGTAAAGAACACTGGCTTTTTAATTACAGAAGGGGAAAAAATAAAATGGAAACCAGTTTTGAAATGCTACATAAGCAGGGTAACTTGGAAAATGGATTAGAGATTTTCCAAATCCACCTTTCTGACTGAACATGAAGCTAGTAAGCACCTGTTTGTATGGAGTTCTTATAACACTGATGTCTTTAGGAGTAAGACTTCAGGCCTCACTAAGCCAGGAATTTCAGCTTAGTTCTGTATTTCTAGAACCACTGTGTTCTCTTTGCAGACCTTTAACACATCTTACATCATTTAGCCCCAAACCAATTCTGCCACCCCTTCTCTGTGAAGACTTGATATTACAGTTCTTGGGGCAGCTGTTTCTCCTGCTGTGCTAGAGCCTCAATGTCCTTTTAAGGCAGTAAGCTGTCTTGAAAAAGGTAACATAATTTACTTGATGGAAAGAGGATGTAAATCCAGCACTCAGTGGCATTCTGGCCTTACTTTGTCTGTCTAACAGAAAATGAGCAGCTTTGTTCTGACAATAGAGTGCTCTGCTACACATTTTCTGAGACTGGCATCAGGAGTTGTACGTGACATTTGGTGTTGTACAATGGACGATCAATCTCTGCTGCATCAGGTGCTATACAAGGCAAAGGAGTAATTAAGTAGTAAATAGCTCTGAGATTCCTGTGGCTGTGCTCCAACAATATCAAGTGTCCGCTGCTCTCCAGTGCCCGACGAGCTGAGCACTTGGTGGGGACTACGAAAGGGTCACTCTTCACTGCTCCTAATCATAACACATGTGCAGGACCCTAAGGTCTTTGGGACATCTGCAAGTGTGAGTTCACCTTTTGAGACGTGTTTCATAAGGATCTTACCTCTGCTGGCAGTCAGAGTAAGGACCCTGATGAGGTCAGTGTCAATTCAAAATGGGAAGGAATCCAACAAGTAGCTTGTACTTGTTCTTTCTGTCCCTAGGTAAGATGGATTCGTGAGTTATGGAAGAGGGAGGGGGAGGAGGTAAGACATGCAAGCAGCTCTAACCAGCTGGAACTAGATCTCTCCTAGCTGGACAGTTACAATTTGTCAAACAGAAACAATGCTCAACTGTTCGCCCTGTAAGTAAACAGGACCGGAACAAAGCCCCAGCTGTATGTGTGTGTGCTTGTGAACCTCCTTGCACTTACTTTCCTGGCTGTCCACGTGCTGGTCAGTGTGTGGCTCGTATCTTTAATCAAAGACAAGAGGAGAGGGATGGGCAGGCAGTGACAGGCAAACATAACCCTTCCACACACCAGGGCACCTGCAGTTTGTCTGTGCCAGCCCTATGATCTGTCTCTGGTGTATCTGAAAGACTTCGGTATACAGTTCCACATGTTCATAAAAGAAGAGTTAGAAAGTAAGTTCACATGAACCGGGGCAAGCTACAATTACCTCATGGAGCTCTACAAACAAAACAGCTATGAGTGAGGCTTACAAGCACAGCTAATTAGGTTTACTAACACAGTCATTAGGACTGCATGGTGAGAGGGTGAAATGAGCAGCTTGGTGCTCCCCACACACCTTTATGTGCACCTCAACACTGGTCAGCTGCACTGTATCACCTGGCACCCTGAGAGTCACCACGCTGCCTGAGTAGTCTGAAATTCCCCTTCTGTTTTTTACCATGGAACATCTCAACTATTTCCCTTCAGCTAGTAAGGCACAGAGATGGGATTGCTGATAGACATCCACTCCTGTGCTGTTGGATCACAAGACAGCTCCTCTGTTCAAATTGTGAAAGCTGGAAACAGTAAGGTTGATGCTTTATTTTCCAATGTCCTTTTCAACTGTGGAGTGGCAGAAGAGTAAAAAGATGTAACTCATTTGTCACTGCTCCTAGTGATGGGAAGGAAGAATGAGGGGAATGTGTCCCACGCTGCCAGAGTGAATTGGAAACAGAACAGTGAAATACTGGTGAAATGAAATACATTAGTCTAATTAGCCTGTCCACTAACTTAAAATTATTTTCTTTGTGTCAGTTTGTCTGTGTTAAATGATATAGAGGGGAAGAGCTGATGTGTGTCTGTTTAAGAGCATTGGGAAATCTCTGAAGTTAGGGAGGGAAAAGAGATGGGATGGTGAAGTATCGGATAGAGAAAAGGAATGCTGGAATTAGAAAAAGAAGTATTGGAGTGATAGAGATTGGACACTCAGTATAATTTACTTGCAGACAGTGAAGGATTTCTCATCCAGGTAGAGACAGGATGATGCTTCAGTCTGGATGCAATGCTGAGAACAACAGACAAAGGAATTGCCCTCCCCAAAGGCACAGGGCAGGCTGTGTCATTAAGTCCCTGCAAACAGTGCACTAAAATCGCTGCTCATTTTCTGTCTGCTTCCCCAGGTCCTCGAGGAAGCTGAAATACTCTGTTCTCTAGTTACACCCTGGTCATGCTGCTGTGTTGGAGCCCTTCAGCGCTGAGGTCTCTGTCACAACAGCAGTCTCCTCCTCAACTGCCACCTTTCAGTTTGTTCTGAACACGGAAGATGATGCCAAATGGCAGCATAAACTGATCCTTGGCTCACAGTATTTGGCAAACCGACCCTGGAACTGATTAACTTTTAACTTCACTTATCTGCTTAGCAGCCCAACTCTCTGAAGCAAGAGATTGGCAGTGGCACCAGCAGGCTTGGGAAGGTGACGCTGTATTGGCCCATACTGAGTCTATGCTTAAAAGGTTTCCTTAGGGGTATAAGGGAAGTGCCTCAGGAAGGCTGAAGAATGAATGGCTTCTTTTCTGATATGCATGGGACGAAGCTTGCCAACATCCAAAGGCAAGAGAGGTTTCTGAAGTCCTATATGATCAAAAAAAGTCTGGGAGCATTTAAATAGCCAAGGGCATGCTTTAATGAACTATATAAAGTTCCCAGCACATGTGAGACGAAATGGACTTGTGTACCCTAACCAGGCACCCAAACTTATTACTTGGACATCAGGAGAAGCAACCAAAGTGCTCATGCAGCAAACGAGTGATCTTCACAGTGTACATCACTAATCCCCCTTTAGATCAGCCCTACTCTTGGAGGCACTTGCGTCCCTTTTCCAGCCTGTGTGTCACAAGCCTGGAGTTGTGCAGATTGGGGATTTTGCTCAGTTAATCACTGCAGAAACAGCAGAAAGCTTTTGAAAACTTTCAAATTGAAATAAGTTATTGTGTCAGAACTGAGAAACGGAGCACTGCCAGGCTTCTGCTATTGCAGAGAGCAAGAGCAGGACAGGGGAGGAGGGGGACATAGAGAGACAACACAATGGCAGCCAGTGGCGAGTCCTCCTGTGGAGCAAGACCGTCTCCTGGCAACGTGTGGCAATTGGTGGACGGAGCAAAAGGAGCCTGAATGAGGCGCCAGGGTCCATTTCAAGTGTTTTGGAGAAATTTGCTATTCACTTATTGCAGACCTGCCTAGCTTATTAATAATGCCTTCTTCTGCTGTAAGCCTGGCTGCTACAGAGGCATTGACAAGATGGGTATGCAGGGCACAGATCTTCCTGTGGAAGAGCTGGGCAGTGTTTTTGCTTGGCCCTCTTCTGGACCCATTCCTTGGCCTTTTGTTGCCAAGCATTTGGTTGCCATGCCAACTTTTTAGCATTAAATCATAATCTAAGCACAGCAGGAGCCCAAAAGCCTTCTCAGGTCTAGCTCCAGCCCTCTCCCCTATGATTGTACAACTGGTTGTGTGAGCAGGATTGGCTGAATGCTTTGTTGGCCTGTCAGCAACAGCCTGGATGAAAACTTACCAACAGGGAAATGACAGTTCCCTTTGGAAACGGGTACAGAGGTTAATGGGAGTTATGCCTGGAAGATTTCTGCCTTCCCAGCTCAGCCACCTGTCTGAAACCAAGCCCTGTGTATCACTCAGCTTACAGTGCTCCACTGGCACAAGGTGCTGGTGAGCTGAAACAGGCTTTCATGTTTCAGGCTTGCTTTGCACTGCCTCATTCCCCTCACAGTAGGCCTGTTTCTGGGCTATTAAAGACATCCTTCAGACTGTAAGGATTGAGGCACTAAAACGAGAAATATGCTGTTGATAACAATGTGTATTAGCTCATTAAAATGGTGAAATACGTTGAGTGCACAGATCATTTGTATTGTCCTCCCATAATAGGCCAAAACCATGGAATATACTAATGCTGAAATGGCTCAAAATAAAGAATTTGAGAAGTAAGGCTGTGTTTTGAAGAGAAGAGATGAGGCCTGAGTTCTTCCTCCCAACTGCTCGAACTGTTTTTGCAGCAGAAAGCTTTTTGTTTTTCCCTTCGGTGAAGCTGGATACTCACAGCTTGCAAATTATCATTTCATGAAAACACTGGTCAGAAAAACAGAAACAGTTTTAGACAAGCTTTGTCAGGAGAAGCAATTTGACTGATCCTGCCTAAACCTTAGGATTCCCATCTGGGGTGTCAAGCATCACTGGGGAGCACTGCATACTAAGTATATATTCCTTAAATACTTCAAATCTCACCCTTAATATTGGTGGTTTCTCATAATTTAAAAAAAAAATGGAAAACTTCTCTTTGCCTCCCTCTGGCACTGCAACACTGGCGTGAAGAGCATCCCAACCATACAATTACATTAGGTTTTAAATTTTGCTGTAGAGACTCCTGTTAGTCAAATATGGCTTCGGCTGTTCTTTACCTGCAGTGTGCGGTGAAAGAGCAGCTCTGCTTGCTGTTTTCCTGTTTGCTGCAATGCAGCTCAGTAACAATCAACGTGATCTCCATGTCAATCCTGCTCTAGATTTTACCTGATTTATCACTTCAATTACTTTGCTAAAACTGTATTTGGATCCAAAGACACTACTAGGCAATGCCTGGGCAAGAAAGGGCAAGAGTTAGTTTTTCTGGCATTCAAGGAATTTTCTTGTTGGTTGCAAGGGAGATGAGCTCTTGGGTAATGACATAAGCTCTTGCATAGTGAGGCAGTCTGCTAATGCTGCTGAACCTAGCAGAACAATTCAATCTGTGTCCCTTTTTTTGAATGGCTGAGGGGAAACTGTCTCCTACAGCTCAGGTGTCCTGAGAACGTTTCTGTGTCCTTACTGAGCTTTTTGCATCCAGAGGGCACACATTACATGATGCAGCCCAGCTGATGGCATTTGTTGAGGTTACAGATTATGTGAAATACACATAACCTTCCATTTCATCTGCTGCTGTCCTTTTAGCTGGCTCAAAGAAGGGGCACAAAGCACTTGAGGCTGCTCTGTGCTCTTCTTGAACAACAGTGAAATCAAATGTCTTTCCCTGGCACAGTGAAAAGCAATGGAAAATCCGGCCCTTGTGAGAATAGACTAATGATCTTTTCTTTTGCTGTCTTGTCCAAAATGTCATCTTAGATGTAACTTGAGAACAAGAGAAGGAAAAGGATTGAGAATATGTAGGACAGAAGGGTTAAGTGAGTGTATGTTACCACTCTGATCCCAATAAATCTTCTGGTCTCTGTGCGCTGGTATATAAATGACTGTACAAAGGATACAATACACCAGTAGGGGACAAACCTGTTAAGCAGACATACTTGTGGAAGCCAAATATTTAAGGTCAAACATGAACTGATAACTTCTGGACCTGGTCTGTTGCCTTTGGTCACTGAATTCATGCCATGTTTACAGAGAACACTGGACTTGCTCCCACATTCCAATTCTGCTCAACAATATTCCAGCAACTGCTTCACAGAAACACTGAGTTGTGTTGCAGGTCCCAAAGGAAAGGGAGCCCAGCACTGGGTCTTTTCTAAATGGCACCTTGTATTTAAAGTACTGGTAAATGAAAGGGTTCCAGTTACCCCTAAAAAGGACATAATCCAGAGTCATGTAAAACGCAGGATCCTCTGAAGGACATAATTCCCATAGTATTAGATGACAGCACGGGAGTTGGTCTTCTTTAAAAGACAAACACTGTGTCAGGTTACAGGAGCTCTGGTTATCAACCAAGACCTGTTCTACTGGCTGCTACACCAACATAGAATAAAGACAGTGCTTTGAGTGTCCGAATTCTGTTTGGTTTTGATTCTAAAAATACCTACTCAAAGGTTCCAAAGATGCTCCCACTTAAAACCACATGTTCTTAAAGAAAGTAGTAATTTTGTGGTGGATGTTAAATACAATGACACATATTGGGAGGCTCTGATTTCATGCTTTCTAGATAAGTTCACTTCAGCAGCTTGGACGTGGCTTGTTCCTTTCAGAAACAAAAACAGTCTAGTAAAGCATAAACAGCAAAAGGATTTAGTAGTTTGATCACAATTTGGAAGCAAAAGCTTGCATGCTAGTTGTACGTATATTTTATCTCCCTCAGTTTTCATCTCATGTACAAAGGGTCTCAAGTAAAACAGTAATTTGTTTGATTCTGTGTTCCACCTGTACATTTATACTGTTAATCTTAGCATATTTCAGTGAATATTGAATCATTAATGTAGTGTATGTACTTTAATGAGGTGCATAAAACTTTTATTACAACAATTACAAGAGAGACTTTAACTTCAAATGTTTCAAACCTGCTGGCTTATTTCTTTTCTCAAGATTAGCTCTCTGTGTTAATTCACTGATAATAAAATCATAGCTGGCATGCTAAAAAGAATATGACAAAAAGGTTCAGAAGTGTAGTTGATGCTTACCTTCAGGGCTCAGAAATCAGAAGAGGTCCAGATGGAAACACTCGTGAATTTTTTAATGTTGTCTGACCAGTGTCTTCAATGATAGTGTTCTGAAAGGTACATGAATGTACTGGCAGTACATGAATACCAGTCCCTGGAAGAGACTGCCTGGAGTTTTGCCACAGCTTTTGGCATAGCCAAGCCAGCTCTTGGCAATGGGTGAATCCTCAGGACAAGTTTTCCTACTTGACTTCATTAATTACTTTTCAGTTGTTGTGCAGTACAATATGGTATTAGAAATATAGTGACAAAATATCTGTAAGATGGGTAATTGCTGCAATACAAAGGTAGAGACTGTAGAGAAGGGGTGCAGGGCTTTTCTTGCTGCATAAAAATAGCAAAAATTCCATCAGAGGAAAAAAGCGAGTGAGAGAGATCATCTTTGTGCAACAGCTCTGTTGCTCTGTTTTGCAGAGATGTTGGCATGATTACACAAGTGTAAGGAGGATCAAAGAGACAGTCTTGCAGATGACAGCAGATCTTGCCAAATACTACTTCTTTATAGCCTTTGCTTCAGGGAACTCTGACAGCCATGCTAAAGCTCTCTACTTATCAGGTGGTAGGTTAAAGGAAAACTTGTCTTGCAGGCTTCACACTGTAAATGCAAGTGCTTTATTTGCATGGGGAGTATGCTGTCTGCTTTAAAGATTATACACTACTGTACACCTGATTACAGGGACAACTTAAATAGATTTTCCTGGAGGATTAGAGCTCCTGGTACATGGAGAAACCTCTCCTACCTTCAGGAGAAACAAATGACAAATGAGAGACTGCAGGAAGCAGAACAACCCTGTGGGACTGGGCTGTTTCAATGGTCAGTTACTGATAATCCATCACCAACATTAGTTTCAAGAAAAACTTCCAAATCTTCTGGGGGCAGAGCCAGGCAGAGCTGGCATGAGCTTTAGCTATAATTTATCATAATCCTCTGTGTGTGAATGGAAGCGTGAACAGAAATGCCACGTCAGTAAGGCATCATGGCTAACCTGGCTCTCTCTGTCTCGGTGAGTGGGGATGACTACAACTGGTTAGCTTCTCATCCATCCGGAAATGGGGTGGAAGGCCATGGTAAAACAGGCCCCAAGAGCAGCAGTGCTACACCCTGCATTACTAACGGGGCTCGGTTACTGGTTGAAGAGATGGGGGTTTTGCTGCAACATCAGCTGTTATGAAACAGTTGGACTATGTGGAGAGGGGATGATTTTTGTTTTGTCAGGCAACGTGGCTGAAAAAAGACTGTCTCTAGCTGGGTACAAAGCACTCGCTGTGCATTAAGCTCCAGAAGGCTTTTTGGATAGCAGCTGTTGGAGCATGCAACCATTTTCTCTTTTGTGCTTCCCACTGTGTTTTGTAGCAGCTGTCCATAAAGCCATCATCAGGCACTGGGCACAGCCAGACCACAGAACACTAGAAAGGGGCAGCTTCCAGGGCAGGAACAGACACAGTGGAAAACACCAACAGATTGTCAGTGATACTCACTCTGCAAGGAGGAAGCTGTCCTTGGGCAAGGCTGCACACTCAGGCTCTGGCAGCCGAGCCAGGATTCTAGTCTGGTTTTCAGCCTTTGCAAAATGCTGTGTGCATCTGACCTGGTCAATTCATCAGCTCCTGGTGGGAGTAGGAGGACAGTGCCAGTGTTGCTGGTCTAGGTTCTAGGTGAGCCACGTGATGTGGAGCAGGTTGCACCTTTATTATGGGAACTAGTGTCAGTGGACAGATAATATTTCAAAGGTAAGGCACAAAAGGTTGTATTCCAGTCTTATACAGAAGCAGTAAATTCCAAACACAAGGAAGTTGCCAAGAATTGCACAGGATACATAACCTGTCAGGCCCTCTGGAGGTAGTCAGCATAGGTGGGGTGGTGACAAAGTAGTTAAATCCACAGGGAAGCAGTGGGAGAGCCCTGGGAAAAGAGACTGCCCAGAGAATAACTAAAAACTAATACTGATGCTCTTGAGCACCTTTTGTCTAGGCTGGTCCTCATTGTGCTGGAAACATTACCATCTCCCCTGGCCACTCATTCAATTCTTAATTGCCCTTGCAGCTGCACAGTTTGTCCATGATGTTCAACCTAAATTTCATTTGGCATAATTTAGATACCCCTATCTCTGACCCGGTAAAGGGAATGTGACTGTGCAGACTGATCCCTTCCCATTTGCTATTTTTGTCAATAACAGGCTGACTCTTTTCTGGGCTAAACAACTCCTCCCACTTCATGTTTACTCACTGGTCCTGCTGTTTCCAGATGTCTGATGGTTCTCACTGATATCACCTCGTTTTGAAGGGCAGTGTGCCACTCAAACACAGCACTCCTTTGGATATGGAATGGAAGGGTTACCTCACATCTCTTGGATC
Source organism: Certhia americana (assembly GCA_018697195.1). Taxonomy (NCBI): domain Eukaryota; kingdom Metazoa; phylum Chordata; class Aves; order Passeriformes; family Certhiidae; genus Certhia; species Certhia americana. Next base: position 583,358 of record JAGMWU010000041.1, on the reverse strand, counting down.
CTCTATTTGTGTTTTCAAGTCACACTTAAGCCTAGTTCTGCTATTTTGTGGTACAAGCAGGCCTTCTGGCCAGTGTCAGGTCTTTGAAGCATAATCTCTAATTTTCTTTTTCCCCATGAAGCTGTGACTTTAGCCACCCAGTTGTTAAATCAAGTGCATTATACTGTGGTAGACATTTTCTGGTAGACAGAGATGCTTTCTGTACCAAGCCTATGTTAAGATAATCTAGGCTCTGTATTTTTCCATGTCTTAAAGCATTTTATGTGCAAAGCAGAGTGTTCACAAAAGCAAGCAGAATCTTCTCAGAAGAAGTTAAGGCTGGCAGAAGTCCAGCTAGAGATTTTGGTACTCTTTTTCTATGGAATTATGTATTCCCAGCTGAATATCCATTACAAAAAGAGATATTTAAGCACAGATGCTACTGTCAGTAAGGACCTCTTGGTGATGGAAACAACCAGGAGGAAATGTAGAAAGGTTCTGCTTTCTTAGGTCAGAGCCAGTGTTTTCCATTTCCAGATAACTTGAGTTATTAACTGAAAAATGTCTGCCTTCATTATGACAGTGAGGCCTGAAAATGCTTTTGGAAATGACACTTACTGAATCAACAAATTCAAACTAAATGAAGCACAACTGAGACATTTTTTCTCATTTCTCAAACTGTATCAAACATGAGAAAGCTAAGAAAAAAATAACATTAATTTCCTCAACAGAAGACAACAGGTTTTGCCTTTAAATAAATTAATTGTTTTTTTTTTTTTTTTAAAAATTGTTTTCATCCTAATACTGCTTAAAAATTCTAGCACACACAGATATGTGTTCTGCAGACAGATGAGCTCTTTAGGTAAACCACAGGATTTACATAACAATGTTGGAATATACTGCCATGTGAAGTATAATTTGGTTACTGACACTGACTCATCCAGGCGTTGAACGTGCATCACACCAGATGCTAGAAAGGAAAAAGTATACAACAGATATGGAAATAATGAAGACACCTTTTTCATCACCTGGAATGAAGCATTAAAGTTAATACTGCACTTTAATGACTGAATAATAAACCAACCTGCTTGAAGTATTGGTGAGTCTTCCTGATATCAAAGCAGATGTCTCTTTTGCATCTACCTGAGCTATTAAGCTCTGTGACCTTAGTGGCAAAGGGTTCTACAGGTTAGTCCAGTATTACATACTGGATAAAATTGTTCCTATGTATATTTATCTCTATCTGCTGTTGCATAGTTATATCTTTTTCCCAGAGGCAGCTCAAATTGTCTGCTTTTCAGTTTAATTACCCATCTTTTTTTGGAATACAAATACAGAGCATGCTAAATAAATAATTTTCTCTTATTCATGTTTTACATATGTATACCAGGGTCATGGCCTTATCAACACTGTCCACTTCAATCTTTACCAGATTTCCTCCTATAGCCTTTTACTGGGGTTTTATATAGTAATGCTAACAGATAGTAGCTTAACAGATAAGGCTGCCTTAGATCTTTAAGTGGGACTTGGCTGATTTATTTCCTGAACAGCTGAGTCTGATACAGGGCAGGATAGCAACAAATAAACATGAATGCCCTGCTACATTCTCTGCTACTCCCCTTCCACTACATGGATACCCATGGCACACAGGGAGCAGAGAGAAATGATCTCTTTGATCACAGATGAAGTACTTGAGAAACAGTTTGAATAAAGACTGCCTTGATTGATTTAATTAAATCAGTTTAGAAACTGCTTGAGCAGTGTGCACACCGCAGTGATTTAATTAAGCTCACGTCTGAACTGGTCCTGCTACGCTGGAGTGAACGTGAGCCCCCAGGATTTAATCACTACAGGCAGTGGCACATGTTTGAGGTATCAGCTGATGTGTCCCACGTTTTCACCTCTGCTGATCTTACTGCCAAACCTGGACTTAGTATGGTGCACAGCTGGACTGTCCCTAAAATCCCTAACATCCTTGCTCCCACAGGATAATGGGCAGTACCAAACCTCTATCAATTCTTTCCTTACCCCCTGTCTGTGCTGATGTCCCTCTGGTGGTGGTGCACGTGGATCGAGAGGTCCGTAGGAATCACTCACGAAGGATGAATCCCTCATCCTGGACAGCCAGGCCTGCTGGGTGCGGTCCCAAGTGCTCCTGCCTTGTCAGCAACAACCACATTCATGTGGGCAGTGCCCAGGTTTTGTTCATGGCTCACCAGGTTCTTTCACTCATCTCCTCTCAAAGACACTGCAAGTCTGAATTTGTAAAGATTATAAGCATTACTATTATTTGTGACAACTCTGTTTAAACAGTAGTGACTAGGTGTAGGCATTTTAGAGACTAATCAAAGGCTAGAAGGAAGTGATAAGCCAGAATCCTGTAGAGAAATTGTTATTGCAATTGCAAACTAAGAAAAAAAAAAAACAGGAAAAAAAAAGCAAAAAGGATATTTTTAAAACTGATTACACAATTTTATAGGCAAAATCAATACAATTGGAAAGCCAATGCATGCTCTGAAAAAAATGCATGACTGGAAGGCTTGTCAGATTGTTTCAATCATCTTTCAACTCCCTAGCCAATTTAAAAAGTGAACTTGGAAAACATTTTGCACTCTTGCTGGGTTTAGCTCACAGTCCTTTCTTCCAAATATATCCTGTCACAAAACTGGATTTATGGCCCTATGCAGGTCCTTCTGCCACACAAGCAGTTTTTTCTTTTACTGTTCAATCTAGTTTTCATGTGCTTTGTAAGCTAACCTATACTACTTTATTGTCTTTGCAACAAAAGTTGAAATAATATCCTCAGTAAATTCCACATTACAGCAGCTTGAAGGCCCATTCCCATCAAGCACAGATGAACAGGAGAGTAAAAGAAAGCAGCCAGCACCTTGCAGGCTGGAACCAATGAGTCTAAAGCTCTTAACATCTCTCTTACAGGTCACATCAAGCTCCACTGAGTCAGTGTTTCCTTGTCATGAATGCATATGTATAATTACTGAGTCCAGGTGAACCTCCTCAGCTCCATTACATGTACCTACAATTCAACTTCACCCTTCTTTGAACAAATACATACCTATTAAGCCTTAAAAGAGAATCAATAAAACAGTGAAAAAATTAAAGCTTCCACCACCTGTTTTGATGGGGATTCTTCATTTAATGAGTTTTCTTCTATTGATTCCTTACACTCTAATTACAGGAAAGGTTTTGTCATCGTCTAGTTTAAATTTTCTCTCCTGTAGATTAAGACAAATTATTCCTGTCTTCTTAGTAGTAATTGCTGAGAAACACTGACCAACTTCTCCTCCACAACAGCTCTTACATCAAAGGAAATTAACAGCCTTCCAAGATAGTTCTTCCCCTAAGAAGGGGAAGAATCTCACCCAGGACAGAGAGTTACTTCCAGCTGGTGCCCGAGACTCACCCATGCCATCTCATATGCACTTGGGCCACAGGGCACGGAGTGACAGTCACCAGGGTATGCCATAGCCTTGCCCCCATCGCTTGCACTGTGTAACAATGGACAGCCTGTTGCAGGAAAGGCTGCTGCAAAATCATGAACAACTACTACAGTGCTTCTGTGCCCACCTAGGTCTGGCAGAAACTCGCAGCAATTCTCTTTTCTCCATCTTTTCCACCAGATTTGTTGTGGCATGTAATTTCCAATGACACCAGGCAAAATTCTTCCCTTTCCCTAGCCTGGATGCAAATGCCATTGGCTGAACAACTCGCAGAAGTCCTAATGATTTTTCTAACCAAACAAAAATAAAGACTTCATACCTCCATAGTATTTGAAATGTACTCTCAGCTGACAACTCGTGAATGGAAATAACCTGTCTGCAAAATCAGACAATTTTAAAGCAATTTTTAACTGTATTTATAAGTGGGTTTTTAATCTTTGCTGGAGTCAGCCAGCAAAGATATCTGTAGTCAGTGTGGTTTAATGTGCAGCAGCACGCACAGTGTTCACTTGTGACCGCAAATCCATTCTTTCTCCCCAGGCTCTCAGTTCCAGGGAGCTTCTTCCCCCCTCTGGGAGCTTGTAAGACTATATCAAGAACTAAGAATTTTTACAGAGGTATTACTGCAGTACTCTATTACGCATAAAAATACATGGGGGAAGTGGGGGGGAGGCCATTGCTCATTTTATAGAACAATTCTCAACAGTAAACTCTACCTCTGCAAATAGGGTAAAAGATTCAAAATAAAATTCTCTCTTGAACCTCAATGCCTGTGGCTCTTCCAAGACTTTTCACTGCTAAAAGTAATTTTGGGACGTATCAATGCCTCTGGGGATTTTCAGTGACACTTGAGTACTTTTTATGAAGTAATGCATTTAGTTCTCAAAAGTACTTAGACAAAGGATGCTACAGTCTAATCTGTATGCTGCTGGAAGTAGGATACCATTCAGGCTGATCACTTGTGCTTGACCTTCACCCTTTGTCCTTTTTATCTCAACAGCAGTTGTAGAGGCAGCAAAGCAGCATTAGCGTTGGAATTTGGGCATTTTAGTTTTCCTGTAACAGTTTAGCTTTCAGGAAGGGAACACTCTGCCACCAGCCAGATCTCTGTGTACTGTCAGCAGGCCTTTCATAAAGCCTGTACCGTGATTAGGAACTGCTGAGACAGGACACGTGTTTTAGTCACGTGAGTAACTTTTTCAAGGAAGAGAACTACTTTGTAAGACTATTCATTAAGTGAGTTGGGATGGCAGCCTTCCTTAAAAAGGCTGCACGGAGCACACTGCATTTCTATATAATAAACTCCTTAGGCATTTTTAGGACTGCAAAAATAAGTAGTTGCAGCAAGGGGAAGATCAGGGCTTGCTTCTAAGATTTTTCTAATGAAAGCAACTAGACTGATGATGAGCTGGGAATGACCAGGGACCAGACAAGGGAAGGCAAAAACCTCATCTACAAGAGGCCAAACACAGGGGTCTCGGAACGCTCTTATGGAGCAAGCAGGAACATGTTACCCTATCAAACGAAACCAGAGGCCTGGTCATCAGCACAAACACAGGAGGCTGTTCTGTTCCAGCAAGGAAACAGACTATTATTAATGCAAAGCAATTCACCAAGTCAGATGAAAACTATTCTGAGCCTCTTATAAGCTCTTCTCAATTCCTTCCCCTCAGATTTCTAGCAAGGACTCCTACAAGCACACTTGCCTTTGTTTTCCCTGCATTGCCTCGCTGTTTTGAACTGGACAAGGGTTGTCATCTCAACCAGGAATTTATATTTTGTTTGGTACCAATGTTGGCTGCAGTACAAATGACTGAATCTCATGTTGCAATAAAAGACTCTTGACCTCAGTGTCAACGAGAGCTGCGCTGGGTGTCACCAAAGCTGATGTCAGCTATTTGCACCTTGAATATTTTCACCAGCTGGCTCCTCACTTTGTTTCCATCTTCAAGCTGGAAATCAGCAGCTTAGCTGTTTTCCACAGCTCTGTTTGTTTCTTTCCTGATTAGAAGAGATGATAGAAACTGAAAGGAATGACAATTTGTCTCTGTTCACAAGGTCTCCACAAAGCTTCCAGGGCTGCTCAGACCTTCTGAACCGAAGCAGCCCTCAGAGGATGCACTTGCTTTCTGACTGGTTTTGTGACACCCCTCTGCTCCAACTGATTCCAGTTCTTTTCTTTGTTTTTTATTCACAACCCCCCCCTCCCCATGTCAACACACTTTCCATGCCAAGATATTTCACAACGTACCAAACTCTTCCTGCAATTTGGTATATATAATAAAGCAATGCAAAAGAGTCTTTCATTACTACTCCTGCCTTTAAGATGTGGAGCTGGGATATGACTTCATCCGAGAAAAAATGCAAACCCAAACCCAAACCAGTTGTCTCCTGGGGTTTTCTTAGCTTTTAGCTCATCGTGAACATTTTGTGTGGTTTCAGTAACCGTGCCTAAACCAGACTGCATCAGGGTCAGCTGTACAAAACTAAGATGCAGGATTTACTGAGATAGAAAGTTTGTACAGCTACTTAACTGTGTAAAATGATGTTTCCGAGGGCTGTCAGGGGACCAGAAGCAAAACAGGCAACAACGAAGCAAGGAAAGGAAAATGAATTAGAAAAGCTTATTGGGCCAACCCACTCTCTGGCAGTGCTTCATTTGCACTGACTGAATTGTTACAAAATAGAAAATAACCCTCACATACCCACATAAGACAAAAAACCAATTTACTGCAATAATTGCTGAACACTTGAGATCCTCTACTACCAATTTCTTTCAAAGTTTTTATACATAAAGCACATATTTCTAAAAAATTAGATTTTTTTTCTTTTGTTTCTAACACTCAGTTTGAGTAATTAGAATGAAAAGAGTTTATCCAGAAGCAGCAAGAGACATTTCCAAAACAACACCCACACAGAGGAAGTTTTCTACTTCTCTTCTGCCTTAACAAATACTTTCTGTAAGGGATTCTAAATATTTTTGCAGGCCGTTGTTTTATCCTCATGGGATTGATTTAAAACAAATTCATGTATTGTACAGAGGAAAAGAGTTATGAGTAGGGAGAGATGTGAGGAAAGAAATGCTCGATAAACAGTAATCAGTGTGCTGGCATTTGAACTATTCAGTTTAAAGAGGATTAAACCATCACGTTTCACACTCCAAGCACATGTGAAATATCTGGTGTTTCATGTTCAAGCAGTGTTCTCAGCTAGAGCGTTTCTCCATAAATCTTTAAAGGTTTCACAGCAGTCTGATTTCACAGCTGACCAAGTTCCCCACACCCGGAGGTGAGTCAGTCTCTCAAAGCTGCCTCGCTCTGCTCCCACGGACAGGACACCTGAGCTCTGAGGAGAGGCAGACACAGCAGGTGACTGGGACTTTTGTTTTCATGCAGTGAAAGTTCAGGATTGGCTCCACTGTCATATTGTTCTTCTTTTTCTTTTGTTTTTTAATGGAAGCTGAGTATCTCCTTTGATTTTACAATTCATCAAGTTGAAGGTTTAAGAAAAGAAACATTACATAGGCCATCATCCCTCCCCTGAATGATCACTGATATTCTGGCCTCTGGAATTATGATTCCCTGTTTTCTCCACCTTTGTAGCTGATTTCTCCTAACTTCAGGATTTGTATTTCTTATTTTCTGTTCTTTATCACCAGATTTTTCTTCAGACCATCTACTGTTTTACATCAATCAGAAAATAGCTGCTTGTGAGTACTCTCACGGTATTAAAAACTTAAAAATTTTATTAAAATTTGCTTTGTTTGTTTTTAAAGTAGTGCAAACACCTTTCTGATCCGTTCGCCACACTGCCGAACACGTGTTGCATTAAATAGGTGGGGTTTGCTGCACACTTTGCAGGTGCAGGAAATGAAAGCATCCCTGCGCTGCCTGAACCAAAGGAGAAGTTTCACCTCAGTAAGGGAGAGCAAAGTTTACTTTGAGTTTCATGCCTCCAGGGAAAGACAACTCACGACTCTTCCTTTCTGGAAATTAACACAGCTTCTAGAAATGTCACAAAGTTGTTCTGCTCAGGTGAGGACGTGAATAAAAGAGAGGAGGCCTATTCACATATCTAAAATTACCACTCAGTTACCTGCTTGGAGGGTCAGGCCTGTGTTTTTAAGTGAGTTGTCAAAATCCTCTCTATCACTGAACTTCCTTGACCTATACTTAAATAAAAGGGACTCCTTAACACCAAGACATGCTGGCATCTGACAGGAAAAACCCATCTGTTGCTAGGGCTGAGGTGAAGGGTTCTGTGGAGCACCGTAAGGGAGTGGTGGCATGGCTCCTGGAGACTCCTGTCAGGATAGCAGCCAGCCCTGCAGGCACTACACGCTCACGAGTGCAGCCCAGCATGCCCTGCTGACACACTTACTTGCCAGCTATGCCCAGGAGCAGACCTCTGTGTTTTCCAGGAAGCCAAGACAGAGACTAGCAGCGTTAATCTCAGCCTAACAAGAGGGCTCGTTTTATTTCTATAAATAACCCCAGCAATAGTACAACCTCTTACTTTCAAAAGAGCAAGAACACATGGGTGGGCACGGGGACCCCAAGGCAAATAAAAACTCGCCAGGTAAGCTAAAAGCCAGTCGTACTCTCAGTGTCACAGTGGCTTTTAGCAGATACATTATTTTTACTGAGGACCAGCAAGATCATAGTGGTCAGTGGCACCAAACGTATGTGCTCTTAACCTAGCTGCATTTTTTCTCAAAGAGAACACTGAATATCTAAGAGGCACAGGCATACCTCACTGTAGGAATGCCCTCATTAACACAACGCTGCTGCTTATGTCATCCCCCTCACAGAACTCTGCTCCTTTCATCTGCACTGAAGATGAAAGTTTCCTTCTCTCCCAAGGAAAACTGCAAATTAATGTCTGTACGCTGCTGAAAAACTGATCTGCTGTTAGTGAAAGGACAGCAGCGACCTCTGAAAGGGGACTGCTCATGCAAACAGCTTATCAGTGCTTTCTGTATGTATATATGTACTTGCTGTATGTGACAGGTTGTCCTTTCAGTACAGAAACATTGTCATTTTCTTACTAATTATGAGTGTGGCAACAAAAATAAATTGAAACTCATTTGGTTACCAACACATGATTCCACACATTATCCCTAAGATTTGCACTCTGGACCTCTCTGAAGTTCTTACAGAACCAATGGCTGTGATACCCGTCCAAAACCTACATGTTCAGTGGGAAAGGTTGCTTTGTTAAATTACCACTATCAACGCAAAAAATCCAGCTTTGTTCATTCTTATGAGAGACTGGTAAGAGTGTCTCTTACCAGTTTTGGTCCTCTTGTAGGTTTTCATTTGGTAAGGAGGAAAAACCCTGCACAAGGACCTCATTTCTATTTGCATGGGGGGGACTCCCAAGGCGTGAAACCAGCCTGGGCACTGTGAATCAGTGTTGGAAAATTCCCTGGTTTGCTTTGTCAATGTCTACAGGGAAACTGTACCTGGTCAGTACACTTCAACAGTGGGGAAACGTACATTTTAAATTTCACTGCTGATAGTTTCCTGTCCAGACCCAACACTTCACCCCTTCTTTTCAGTCACCTTCAAACCTCTGCATACAGTATACGTGGAGACACACCACCGGAATTCATACTTGTCATCAACACTTCACACGTGTTTCCCAGATAAACAGATTTTTAGGTTAGGTTTGTGAGGGGCCTCTGGAGATCATCCAGTCAAACCCCCCTGCCAGGGCAGCGTCACCTCGAGCAGGTGGCACAGGAAGCATCCAGGTGAGTTTGGAATGTCTGGAGAGAAGGAGACACCATCACCCCCCTGGGTTTTCCCTTCCGCAAGCACTCCACAGATCGCAAAATCTCTACAAACCCCTGGCGTGGCAGAGCCATTTTTTTTACCACCGGCGATCATTACCACAGCGTCTCCTACACCGCTCTGCTCCCCGTAGACCCCTTTGCCCGAGGGCGTGTCCGTCCGTGGGATGGCCCGTGGAGCAACGGTCGTGCCGTGAGGCGGCGTAGAGCCAGCGAGGAGGGAGGTGTGTGTTTGTGGGTGTGTGTGTGGTGTGTGTGTGTGGGTGTGTGTGGCCCTGTGTGTGTGTGTGTGTCTGTGTGTGTGTGGTCTGGTGTGTGTGTGTGTGTGTGAGTGTGTGTGTTGTGTGTTGTGGGTGTGGTGTGGGTGGGTGTGGGTGTGGGTGTTGTGGGGTGTGTGTGTGTGTGTGGTGTCTGTGTGTTCTTGTGTCTGTGTGGGTGTGTGTGTGTGTCTGTGTGTTGTGTGGTGGTGTGTCTCTGTGTGGTGTGGTGTGTGTGTGTTGTGTCCTGTGTGTGTGGTGTTTGTGTGTCTGTGTTGGTGTGTGTTTGTGTCTGTGGTCTGTGTGGGTGTGTGTGTTCTCCTGTGTGTGTGTTGTGTGTGTGTGTGTATGTTGTGTGGTATTGTGTGTGTGGTGTGGTGTGGGTGGTGTGTGTGTGTGTCTCTGTGTGTGTGTGTGTGTGTGTCTGTGTGTGTGTGTGTGTGTGTGTGTGAGTGTGTGTGTGTGTGTGGGTGGTGTGTGCTGTGTGTGTGTGTGGGTGTGTGTGTGGTGGGTGTGGGTGTATGTGTGTGTATGTGTTGTGTGTGTGTGTGTGTGTGTGTGTGTGGTTGTGTGATGTGTGTGTGTGTGTGTGTGAGTGTGTGTGTGTGTGTGTGTGTGTCTGTGTGTGGTGTGGTGTGTCTGTGTGTGTGTGTGTCTGTGTGTGTGTGTGTGTGGTGTTGGTGTGAGTGTGTGTGTGTGTGTGTGTGTGTGTCTGTGTGTGTGTCTGTGTGTGTCTGTGTGTCTGTGTGTGTGTAGTGTGTCTGTGGTGGTGTGTGTTTGGGGGTGTGTGTCTGTGTGTTTCTGTTTGTGTGTGTGTGTTGTGGGTGTGGTGGGGTTTGTGTGTGTGTGTGTGTGTGTGTGTGTTTCTGTGTGGCTTTGTGTGTCTGTGATGTGTGTGTGTGGGTGTCCTCTGTCTGTGTGTGTGTGTTGTGTGTGTGTGTGTGTGTGTCTGTGTGTGGTGTGTGTGGGGTCCTCTGTGTGTGTGTGTGTGTGTGTGTGTGGTCGGTGTGTGTGTGTCTTGTGGTGTGTGTGTGTCTGTGTGTGTGTGTGTGTCTGTGGTGTGTGTGTGTGTGTGTGTGGTGTGTGTGTCCTGTGTGTGTCTGTGTTGTGTGTTTGTGGGTGGGTGGGTGTGTGTGTGGTGTGTGTTCTGTGTGTGTGTGTGTGTGTGTGTGTGTGTGGGGTGTGTCTGTGTGTCTGTGTGTGTCTGTGTCTGTGTGTCTGTGTGTCTGTGTGTCTGTGGTGTGTGTCTGTTCTGTGGTCTGTGTGTGTGTGTGTTTGTGGTGTGTTTGTGTGTGTCCTGGGTGTGTGTGTGTTTGTGTGGTGTCTGTGTGTCTGTGTTCTGTTGGTGTTGTGCGGTGTCTGTGGTGTGTCTGTGTGTGTGTCTGTGTGTGTGTGTTTGTGTGTGGTGTTGTCTGTGTGTCTGTGTGTGTGTGTGTCATTTTTTATGTGTGTGTGTGTGTGTGTCTGTGTCTTGTGTCTGTGTTTGTGTGTGTGTCTGTGTCTGTTGTCCTGTGTGTCTGGTGTGTGTGTTTGTCTGTGTCTGTGTCGGTGTGTGTGTGTGTGTCTGTGTGTGTCCTGTGTTTGTGTGTGTGTGTGTGTGTGTCTGTGTGTCTGTGTGTCTGTGTGTGTGTCTTGTGTGTGTGTGTGTGTCTGTGGGTCCTGTGTCTGTGTGTCTGTGTGTCTGTGGTGTGTGTCTTGTGTGTGTCTGTGTGTGTGTGTGTTGGTGTCTGTTTGTGTGTTTGTCTGTGTGTGTGGTGAGTGTTGGTGTGTGTGTGTAGTGTGTCTGTGTCTGTGTCTTGTGTCTGTGTGTCTGTGTGTCTGTTGTGTGTGTGTGTGTCTTGTCTGTGTGTCTGTGTGTGTGTGTTTGTCTGTGTGTGTGTGTGTGTGTGTGTGTGTGTGTGTGTGTCTGTGTGTCTGTGTGTCTGTGTGTGTTCTGTGTGTTGTGGGTGTGTGGTGTCTGTGTCTGTGTGAGTCTTTGTGTCTGTGGTGTGTGTCTGTGTTGTGTCTGTGTTGTGGTGTGTGTTGTGTCTGTGTGGTGTTTGTGGTGTGTCTGTGTGTCTTGTTCTGTGTGTCTGTGTGTCGGTGTCTGTGTGGTGTGCGTCTGCCGGCGCGTCCCCGCGGGCGCGTTCCCCCTGCCGGCTTCCGCCATTTCCCTCAGGGCGCACGCGGCGCCCTTCGCGGGTGAACGCGCGAGCCC
>JAGMWU010000041.1:512819-564075 GCA_018697195.1 Certhia americana | reverse complement strand
CTGTGGGTCAGTTGTGGCATTTTGGGGTAAGGGAGGGGGTCCCTCAGTGCCTTTATAGCGTGGACCAGAGACTGACAGAGCCGCAGGGGGGGAGCAGTGGCTGCTCCACCTATGCAGACCTCACCCTGGTACCCCACACGCTTCCCACCTGCTTATTTTGAGCCCGTCAACCATTCCTCTAGTCTCTTACACCAGTGAAGGAATGAGCTTCTTGTGGGCTCTTCTGCCCTGCTTTAACTGTGCGTAGTCTTTGCAAGTACTTGATAACTCTTATGATTTGGTTTGCCTCTTGTATTCATACTGTTCCAGTTGAGGCCTAAGAAAATTGTCACCTTAATAGAGAGGAATCCAGGTCCTGTTTTGTAAGCTCTCGTGCTGTGCATTTGTAGATAGTTGTGCTGTTTATTTTAGTTCTTCCCAACCTCCCTTGAAACTAGGGTAGCCTTGAATGTTTTGTTTTGTTTTTTGTTTTTTCTACCTTATGTTTCAGCAATAGCAGTTCAGGTTGTAATTGAAAAAAGCAAACTTTGTGTTGTGCATAAGATTCTCTTTGCTTTGTTAACCCCCACCTCAATTAACCTCTCATACTGTAGGTTTTGGACCCCAAAGTGAGTTATTGTGAGGATTTGCAGCTCCAGCAGCTGCTGTAAATTCGGAAGCAGGCTGCTGTATAGCCGGCACTACATCTCCTGTCAAGGTGGGGTTTGTTTGTTGTTCTTTGTTCTGGAGAGGTAAATAGAGGGAGGTACCATTATAATGGATCTGTTAACTATAGAAGCCCCAGTTTTTAACTCTGGGAGAGCTTATTTCTGTGGCAGGTGTTATGAATATACCTAATGCAGGGTTACTGCCGTTGTGACTGTGGTGTGCTAGTCTTCTCCTTTGAGACAAGGTGACACGTGCAGAATGGTCTTCATTAATTTGGTTATTGCATGTGACTTGCTGCTCTGCGGAAGCTGCTGTCTTGTTTTCAGTTGTAATCTAGCTCACTTGTTTAGTGGATTATGAGCTGGAAGGCTGTCTGGAAAGCTAACTTGTGGAATTTGAGTTGGCTTTGGTCATGTCGATTTTTTTTCCAGTGTAACATTTCTGAATCTGTTTGCACATGACTGTAAAGGTCAAGCCTGTTATTCTGTCTCAAACAGTTTTGCGTTGCTAATAATGGAGTAGCAGATATGGTTTGTTCCAGTTCAAGATAAAAGGGAGAAAAAGCAGAGTGAGTACTTGAAACTGACTTTTGTTTTGGCTGAAAGTATAATACAATACACGTGGAGCTCTTCTACACTCCCAAAATAGTCAGGGCTGTCTTACATCAAGTGTATCTGCAGACTGACAGGTGCTGAGATCCTAGACCAGCTTTTGATTTGTGGGTGGTGAAAGATGGGGAGCCTGTGCCGTCATGTGTGGGGATTTTCTTGGGGCTTCCCGAGCCTCATGAAGGCAGCGCTCAGCTTGAAAGAAGTATTGTTTGCCTATTGCAGCATTTGGCTGTGTTCTGTGTAATGAGCAGGCAAACCAAAAGCAGTTTGGGGATTATTATGTGATCCTTGTTGTACACCAATATGCAGGTAAATCTCTATTTTCATATAATGTAGCGCACAAAATGAAAGCTCTAGCCCAGTTCAGTCAGTCACACGTCTGGTGTGCTGACCACCGTGGTGGCACTTGGGCAGAACAGTTGCACTTGCTGTGCTCTCCAGAGCTCCTGGGTGCCTCTGGGACATGGGTGGAGAAATTAACAGGTTGGGAATCATCTGTAGGCTGACAAAGGCATCTATTGTACAGCTAGGGCCAAATTCAGCTTCCAGGACACGTGGTCCAATGCTCTTTGATTATCCAGTTATTAGTCCTTGCATGCCCTACGGACACTCCTGCCTGCATCCTGTGTATTGTGCACAAGTTGTGTTACACCTCTGATAACTGCACACATGTTCTTTTTCGAGGATGTTATCCCTTTAATTTTTGTGTGGCCCGAGGTAGTTAAATAAAGAGGAAGTACTTGAGAATCTAGTAATTCTGAGCTGAGTTTTCAGGCTAGTGACTGAGAGGAGAAGGAACTTGATTTGTTGCAGTATCATATTAATGTCACACACAAACTCAAGCCATCTTTCCTTTGCCAAATTTTGAGGAAAGACAGAGGTGTCAATGCACGTGCCATCTACTTGCCTTTGTCCTTGCAGATGCCTTTTGGTGAAGTATGCTAATGTTACAGGAGTCATAAGGGGAGGGTATGTGTGCAGGTGTGCTCTTGGACTCCCTCACAGGATAAGGCAGCATGGAAGAACAGGGATTATGTTAGCTGTGTCTGAGAAGGATGTGGTGTAGCTTTAAAAGAAGCTGTGCAGGATCTTAAAGTTTTTTTGGTGTGCTTTACTGTTTTAGCAGAAAATTTATTTTTTTGTTTTTTATTAAATCTCAGCATTTTGCATGTCGGCATGGAAAAGAAAAAAAAAAGCAGTTTCGGAGAAAAGCAGTAGAATTCCTTTTCAGACATGCATTAACTAGGAACCAGTAATTGTGGGAAGAGGGTATGTATTTCTCTGGGGGGGTTGCTAGTGTCGTAGCAGAGCTGTCAGTCAGTAACCCATATGTTACCCACGGGGAAGGGTTCCTCCGGTGGTTCTGTGCATGGAGAACGGAAGTTAACTCCAGGGATGGGGCTCAGTGTCTAGGAAGCAGCATAGTCACTGGCTTGGCTTTTGCAGCAGGCAAGAATGAGCATGCTGTATTGCATAGGCATGTTAACTGTGTGAGAGCAGCTGCCTTTCCAGCTGTAGATGTTGGTTTGCTCTGTAAATGTGCACGTGTACCCTTTGATGGGTGTCTCACTTGCAGCTGCATAGATGTCACTTCTGGTTCAGAGGCAGGGTGCTGGAGGGGCTCAGTTAGGTTGTGCTGCTTGTCTCTAGCACTGCTCTGGTTTACAGTGTTTTGTTTGTCTTCGTTCTCCTAATTCCTTACCCTTGTGCTATATTTTACTTGCTGTAGCTATTTTTTGCCTCTGTAATATTCTAGCTAAGCAGGCTGCCACAGTTGGAGGAATTGGTGTTTGTAAGCTGAGCTATCTGTGTTAACTGAGACTATGAATGCTCTGTGCCTGCCAAAGGGCAGTGTCAGAGTTGGGTGACAGCCTGGGGGACTAATCCAGAACACAGGTGGGGCCCATCACTTGCCTGATTGTAACTTGATTGCTTCAGATGCTGTCCTTTTCCTAAGGAGCTGTTAGATTTGCAAGCATCTGTTATGAAATGCTAGGTTTTCCTCATTTGTGTTCGCAGGCTTAGTTTAAAAACTGCATTGTGCTGGATGAACGGCTTGGTGATGTGCTTGGGCTGTTGTCCTATTAGTGGTGCCTGGAGCTGGCAGTCTGAGAGTAGTTTGCAGGTCACAGCGGTGCCAAGCAGCAGTGCACCGGTGCAGGTCACATCACCTCTGGTCTCTTGTTGTGCTGCGGCAGAGACTGCTCTTCCTGCATTTTCTCCTGCGGTGCATGGAGATGTGCAGCAGTCCTGAAACCCCTGCTCTTCTCCAAGGAGAGAGTCGCTGTTTCTCTGCATCATTGTCTAGCTGCTGAAAAGAATGGAGCATGAGTTCCTATTCTCCTGGTTGTCTTGGGAATGGATTTCAGTCTCTTTCAGTCTTTGTCTTCTGGTTAGGAAGGTAGGAACTTTCTCTTCCTCTCCACATTCACATGCTCCTTGCTCACGCTTGCCTAGGTTGGTTACTTTTTTCTGGTTCCAGTGGGATGTCTTAGATACGGATGGATTCATCTGGATCTCTGAAGCAGGATGGAGGAAAAGAGAAAAGTGAAGGTTGCCAACTGGAAATGAAAAAAACCCAGCTTTGATCCTAGGGTACTGTCTTAATGAAATAGGGAATATTTACTTTGGTTTGGTAGCAGAAAACATGCTGCTTTGTCCCTGAGCATCAGGTTTTAAAGCACTCTTGTCTAGTGGAACTGAAAATTGTCAGACTTGGAGTGTTCTCCCTGTAAAGGTAGAAGAGTCCTCCCTTGGCCGTGCTGGTTGTTAGGTCTGTTTTGCTTCTGAGGCTAGTGGTGAAAGTACTGAAGAAATGATTGTAGAGACACAAGTGAGGGTGAACATCTCTGAGCAGTGTTTATCTTGCTCTTCAAGAGGTATCAAAGCTGGTATTGCTGCAAAGAGCATCACCTTGCTCCTGGGAGCATCACCTTACTCCACAGATGGAGAAACAAAGATGTTAGGGATTTGCCCCAGGTCATGAGAGTCTGTACAAGAGATACACATATAGTTTGGAATATCCTGGCTCTGTGATGGGTCCTTCCTCACCCTTTCTGTAACATGCTGTGTCTTAATTGCCACATGCAAAACTGTGATAGGAATTCTGATTTTACAGGACTTGAGGAGATTTTATTCAAAGTCATGTATATGATGGTCTTCCTTCCGAACTTGTGTGTTATTTAAATGGGTGGATTCTTTCCTGTGGTGCCTAAAACCTTCAGTCGACAAGTTTCTATCAATTATGTACCCAAAAAAGGGATGGTCCAGTTCCTGGTTTATTTCAGTTCTGTGGAACTGACTCATTTTTAAAAATTTGTTACTCTGTCTTTGATTTTTATCTGTGCATCTTGTCTTTCAGTAGCAGTTGAAATGAGTAATTGTTGCAGCGTTTTGCTTCTTATGAAACAAAAAATAGCTTTGCAAGTCAGTGATTAATATGACATTTTCTTATGTTCTTTTGCAATTCCTCCAGGTTGAAAAACTGAATGTGCTTTTATTTAGAGAAATTGTTGCTAAACAAGCTTTTTGTTCTGGATAATTAACTTGCCTATAACGATGAGAGTGGTGCGGAGCAAATAGATCATTAAAGAATGTAAGGCACTAAGTTCTACTCCGCTGACATCTGTGTGTAAGAACCTGACCTAATACAACGTGTATTGGTGAGAATAGAATAGGAACAGTGAATGAAATTCAGCGTGTCAGCATTGGGCCTGGGATCAGTTCTGGTTTGTGTGTGATGTGCAGGAAAATAAATTGTTTGGAGAAAAGGCAATGAAATAATGGCATCCTTTAAGCCTTGCTCTGTTTCCGTAGAGCTCAGTAGCACGGTCTGTGTCCAGAGTTGAGACCTTCAACTTGTGGTGAGTTTGGACTTATTATCACTTGGCTTTTACTTCATGAGGATTTGTGGAAGTAACAGGAGGAGTACTTGGTTCTAGCAGGAGCTATCCAGAGCCTTCTTAGGCAATATGAAGATAGAAAAGCAAGTTTATGTTGTTTTGGCAACTCAAAAGGAAGCAGTTTGCTGCATCGTATTTGGCTTAGTCTTGTAATCTTCACGTTCCGTCCATCTTGGTGTGAATTAACAGTAATGTCCTCCCAGCTTTGTGCTTTCTTCAAATATTTGATTTATCTGTTAAACATTATATTTTCTTATGACTTGCTGTGTTGTTAAACTGATGTCAAATTATATACCTGCTTTTTTAAGAGGCGACTTCTGCTCAAGGATTTCCTTTGAGTTTAGATGGAAGTTGGGTCCTAATACTTTGATCTTTTGAGACTTCCCCAAACCCATGAGTTTCCAGATCAGTCTCTTTAATAACTTTCTGCTTTGTTCTGAGTTACCACTGTTGGCTGGCTTCTTGAAACACAGGAGATGTATGAGAGATATTAAGTGATTGTGATAATCTTTACTTTGCTGTTTGGAATCCTGTTGCCATTGCAGTGTAGCCTGTTTTTTTTTTAATTATCAAGATGCTTACTTAGACTGTTACGAAGTTTCAGTGTATCTTTTAAAATTGTCAAATGTTACCGTGTGAACTTCGGAATCCCAAGCACAGAAGAGTTTCCAAGTCTTGAGAGATGCTTTATGTGCAATTTGAAGTATTCAAATGTGTCCAGCATGTACCGGATAGAGGTTCAAGAACTGCCTGTCCCCAGGCAGGTGCCAAGGAAGTATTGTTGCCTAAAATGGCTTATAGTTGTATTTATTGGTGTAAGCAGGTTGGATCTCAGCTATTGTGCTCTTAAAGTTTACTGGTAAGTCTGTATCTCAGCATGCTCCTTTGGTATGCCAGAGTTTAAGCGTATCACCAGTATTTGCAGACAGCTAAAGACTATGAGGTAAGACCATGAAAATCCTTAATTCTTCATATTGGGTGTTTTAGCACTAATTCCAGTCAGTCAGTCAAATTGTAGTCATGCTCCTGGATGAAATAGTCAGTGAATTATGCTCAGACGTGATGGTTAGTGAGACTGTAGGCTCTTCCTAGCAGGGGAGAGACGGGCTTTATCGTGCTAATTTATATGTGTAAGATGCCTTAGAAAAGGAGGAAACCAGAGAATGTTCCTGTGCCATCTGCCTCAGTCTGAAGTGCCGCTGGCGTTGCAAACGGCTTGGTTTGTGTCTGCACGGCCTGGTGGCTCTTGTCTTTGTGTGGCAGCCAGCGGTGGCACGGGTCCAGGATGCCGCGAAGCAGCCGCTGGGCCGGAGCCGGGCACTGTGTGCGGGGCTTTGTTACCGTGCCACGGCGGCTCGGGGGCCTTCAGTGCGCACTCCGTCCTGGGGGAGGTTAGAGAGCCCTGCTCTGCTTTGCATTCCTGGCCTTCCACAGGGAAATCACAATTACAGTGCTGATTTAAGGGGAGTGGGAGACCAACTAAAGAGCAAGTCAGACTTTGGTAGAGATGAAGTGTTTGTTTTCTTAACTGGTTGGTAGCTATATGGTATGACAATTAAGTTCAGTTCCAAAAAAGTCATGGTATTTGCATATTGGGTATATAATATCTACCTACTGATTTAACTCATTTGTAACCATGTTTGATTGGATCTAAAATCAAGCTTTATAAAAAAGAGAATTCATCTTCTTAACCTCACTGTTGTAGAATGGTGAACTCTGTGTTTGTGGAGCCTATATACACCAATCATGTCATTGTGGTTTTTCAGCTCGCTCTTTTTCAGGTCAGACCAAACTAGAGCTGGAGCTGAGTTCAGTGAAAAAAGTCACGAGATGGGGAAGACATGTAGAAGAAGATAGAACTGCTGTTCAAAGTTTTCAAGTTTGGGTATTTTTTTTGTTAACTGTGCTAATGGATGCTCATTGTAGATGTTTAATCAATGTCTTAAATAAGCTGAAAAGCTTTCTTGTGGAAAGTGCCGATGAGTAAATAGAAGTTAATAATTTTCACAGTTAATAAATTGAACTGTTGGTGATCTGCTGGCCATAATCTGACCTTTCCTTTTGGACAGGAAGGAAGTATAACTTGACTTAAATACAAGCTTCTGTTAAATACAGTTGTAGAGGTAAATGCAGTAGGGCTTTTTTCCCCCAGTGAACACAAAGAGACGGTGATGATGTAATACACGCAAGTAGAACAGTGGCTGTGACTAACTCTCAAGCAGTTTGACTAAAGACGTAAATACAGAAAGGTTTTTGGTCTTTTACAGCCAGAGTATGAGAAGGCATCAGCTTTACCCTAAGAAATAAATTGTTTTGTCTTGGGTGCATAAGATGTGTTCCTTGCAGGGTGTGTCAAATGCTTGGGTTTTTTGGTTTCGTTTGGTTTTCTTTATTTTTCTAAAGCATACATTTAATGAGCTTTTTAGTCAAACTGCTTTCATCTTCCTTAAACCTAGATTACTGCAGGAATTGCAGGTGTGTTAGGAAATTTTTCTGCTTTAGGAAGTGGGTATTTTTGTTTCTCTAGCAGCCAAGCAGCCAAAGCTGTCAGGCAGAAGGTGCCATGGAAGCAGTTGTCAAACATGGCTAGCAAGTCACCTGGACATGGCGAAGCAGGTGAGATGATGATGGGTGGTACTGCAGGACACAGAGCTCTGGTCCTTTTGCTGTTCACCAGGCCAAATCTTAAACATCTTGAGTTTGGCCCTTGGGCTTGTCTCATGCATGGGTGTTAATAAATACAGAAACTTTTCACAGAAGTCTCTAGCAGGCCTTAATTCAGCTTTTCTAGCTCGCTCAGTAACTTAAGTGTCTTGGATCCCCCAGGCTGTCTCTGGTGCTTCTTGTCAGAGCTTTTTTTGTGGATTTGGCCTACAGCTGATCCTGAGAGAACTGGAATCCAAGCATATGTGCCTGTGGCAGGGTAGCAGTGCCATTAGCAGAGGTGTGCGTGGCAGACCTGCCTGCTGTGGCTGCACAGTGATGTCCTGCTGGGATGTGATTCACAGCTGCTGTTTTCCCAGTGCTGCCCTAGCAGCGGATGCTGGTTTGAGAAAGATCACTACTTGTCTAAACTAGCCCTGATTGGCAGCTTGTTACATGGTGGGAATTTGTGTGGGCAGTGGGAAAGGGAGCAGTGGTATGGCCCTCGGAATGCATTGTCTGCATGCTTAAAATAAAGGGGAGAAATACTGAACTCTGAAATGTGTGTGTAGAAATGGAGTATTTTAGGAGTAGGGAGCTATTTCTGTCCTTGGTTTGGGGAATGCTGATCTCTGGAGCAACATCTGTCAAGTGTTCTGGGTGGAGCTGTGTCTCAGAGCCTTGTGTTCATGACTGAGGCTCTTGGAGTAAGCGTCACTAAAAATATCTGTGCCCATGTGCATGCACGCCGAAGCACAGCTGTGAATGTACAGAAAGGTGGATGTGTGCATGTGATCGGTGCTAGTTAACACTGCCTTTGTTCAGCAGGGAGGCCCCTTCCCATTGCTTTCCAGGCAGTGAGCACACACCCTGGTGTAAGGGCTTGGCTTGGCAGCCACGCAGCAGGGCTGGGGGTAGGTCACATTTGGCGCCTTCCCGGGGTCTGGAATGCCCAGGGCAGTGACTGGGGCACTGAGGCAGCACTGTTGGAGCGAGGAGAGTGTGGCAGTGTTGTGGGATGGTGAGCACAGGATGCTCCTCAGCCCACAGTCTGAGGTACCCACCAGCTGCTGCAGGAATTTGGGTTGCACTGCTGGAAAACAGACCTTTAGTAAATGGATATCTCCTCATCTTCTGAATGCTTTTAGTCTACCACTCCTAAAAGTGCCTTCACTACTGCATCTGTGCTGACTGACAGAAGATGGTGCCTCTGGGCACCCGCTGTCCTTGTGGGGAGGAGGGAGGTCCTGAGAATTTGTGCAAGTGAAACTGTCCCAACAGGGTGCCAATGTACATACAGAGTTAAGGATGTTGTGGTAGCACACCACAAGAGAAATGGAGCAGCAGGATGGAAGAGGGGGCTCTGTAGCACCGTAGTAGAGCGTGAGGGTCGTGGAAAGACTCTCAAGAGCCAGAATGCCAGTGTGTGTTACACGTGACATGGAGATGGGGTCAACACTGAGCTGCAGCAAACAGCTGTTGGCATGGGTTTGTCTTGGACTGTGTGACTCCAAATTCCTGGTGAAATAGCACGTGCATGTCTTGTTTGGTGTGAGTTGAAAGAGGGCCTTTGCCAGTGCTCCATACTAAGGTGGATGTGATGTGAAGAGCTGTTTTCCTGGAGGTTGTGCTTTTTTTGTGGAGAAGGACTAGTTCTTTTTGGAGTTTCTTCTTAATGTCCTTTGCTTTTGGACACTGGTTTCTTTTGTGTCTGAGTACCCCATAAGCTATAAGGTCAGATTTGGGGAGGGGCAGATGTTTGGGGTTATTTTTTTGTTTGGTTTGGGGTTTTTTGTTTGTAACCCCCCCACTCCGAAGAAAGATGCTTAAAACATTTGATACAGTCCTACTGTCTTGGTCATTACTGACTTGCAGTAACATTTTATTTGTTCATATTGCTGGGAGCCTGTTTCAAGGCATTTGTGCTAGAACTGGTCTTATTCTGTATTTTGAGTATATTCATAGTCCATAAATCAGTTCTCTCCAGTGTGTTGGGCTTGCAGCTACAGTGCTTGGAAGGCTGTGCAGTTCTGTGAGGTGGGCCACTTCTGGAGTCGGTCAACTCTGGCTGCAGGTCAGTCTCATCTTGGAGATCTGTCTCTGGAATTAGCAGGGAGCAGAAGTGGCCCAGGCATCAAGTGATTCTCAGAGTAAGTTAGCAGTGAAAGTTTTGTCAAGTGTAGAAGTTTATTCAGAACACAGATAAATGTACTGAAATTATTATTGTATGGGAGAGTATTTGGAATGCCAAAAAACCAGACCTGGTGTTTTAGAGAGAATTAGCATGTGGATGGATGACTGTTGTGTTGCAAAATTGGGGAAAAAAGGTTATCAGGGTCTGTGTGGGTAGTACAGGTCGCAGGGAAATAATTGCACTTGAACCTATTTCTCTAGCTTTGTGGAGAAGGACACAAGGCTATCTCCCTGACCAAGGTCATGTGAAGCTGAGAGTCTGTCTTGGCAGCAGGCTGCAAAGTAGAAATAAACTATCCTTTCAGTTGTTGTTGGGCTTTGTTAACAACAGCTTTACAATGAACTTTATTAAAAGCAGCTTTCCACAGGGACTTTCAAGCCAGTGTGGAACTGTGCTGTAATGGAGGCAGTCATCTTGGCCTTGGAACCCCTCTTAGGGCTCGCAGTGCCAAGGCTTCATGGCTTTAAAAACTGTCCTCCTGAACAAAAGGTTATATTGAGTTGTTGAGGAAGTTCCTAAATACCTGTCTACGCTGCTTAGGCACATGAGAACGACTAAGATCTGTTGGTTTACACATTTATTTCTTCATTTCAGGTTTTGAAATGTACGGAAAAAACAGATGTAGATATTGTCTCTGAAAATATACTCTTATATAATCATTAGCTTTATCAAAGCATATTTTTGAGTATTTATTTGTCTGAATGGAAATAGATGCTAAAAGCGCAGTCACCTCTCCAGAACAACCAAGTTCTAATGGATTTGTAAGGAGCCATTTGCAGTGTAGTAGCTGCCATTCCTGGTTCAGCTTCTACAGATGTGATCAGTGGTTGCTATGTGTTACTATAGAGGTAAAATCCTTCTGTGCCGGAAGTTCTGTACTGTTTGTCTGAGATTTGAATAAATAGTCAAGAGATTCACTACTTGGAGACACAACATTTGGTGCTTTTAAAAAAAAAACTGTATGATTTCAAAACTGGTATTGTCTCTATATACATAATATGAGTAACTTTATTCAGAATATCTTTGTTCATATTCTTCTAGACTGTCTTCACAAAATGGCTCTCAGCAGTCTGAAAGATGGTAAAGTCGCAAGAAGAATTTTCACCCTTGTTTTGTTCTACCTGAGTAAGCAAATAGGGTACTTAGAATTCTGACAGTTCCACTATTTCCTGGTTTGAGTTTCAGAAATGTAACATGATGAAGTGTAAATGGCATGTTGAGGCCTGTGAAATTAGTCAAGGTTGACCTTAAAGACACATAGGAAAAAACCAAACACATGTGACTGATGTAGAATTTCATTAAAACAAACAAACAAAATAACTAGCCCAGAAAAGCCTGAAACATTGCTGGTTAGCTGATAATAACATCCCAAAAGTGCATCGTTAAGGTGACAGAAAGACAGGTAAGAAAGATGTGTGAGCTTTTTAAGGAGTTTAATTCTGCTAAGTATCTGTTGGCTTATATGGCACCAGATGATGTAGAAAGGCTTCTTACTAAGCATTCCAGGGGAAAGTGAGATGTGGCTGTCCTTCAGAGGATTTAAACTTCGAGTGACTCCAGTGGAAATAAAAGACTGAAAGAGATGAAGCTGCTTTTTGTGCTGAGCACCAGACAGCAGGTGATCCCCACACAGCCTGGTGGGATGGGGGAGAGAATGGGAAGGGGAGCAGCGAGGAAATCCGTGAGCTGATGGCAGGACAGTGCACCTAGACGGGTCTTGCACAGGGTTGTGTCGCTTGACTCGTGGAGGAAAGGGTTGTTATAGCGGTGGTATTTACTGATGGAAAACCTTTCAAAGTCAGGGATCTGCAGGTCTGCTTTTTCAGTCCCGAGGATTCAACTGCTGGCTGATATTGCCACCTAATGGCAAGAGCAGCACTTGGCTGAGGATTATGAGGATTAATGAGGATTACTTTCCACTGATGGTTTCTACCTAGTTGTGTCTGCTCAGGCTGCATCAGAACAGTTGTCAGGGAAACTTGAAATCTGGAGTTCTGTTTTGTCCAGCTGTTAGAGAAGTTCAAGGCTGTAAAACTGGTTAAAAAGTCAAGAAGTGATTATTACCTTCTAGTCATTACTCTTCTGCCTCATCTGACTACTGCTTTATCTTTTTGGTCATATATTGGTGCTTAACAGCCAGGTAGTTTTATTGTGGTGATAGTACACAGAGAGTCTGTCACAGACATGTTAGATAGACCTTCTGCTAACGAGGGTCTGAACATCACTCTGGCAGAATTCTGCAGGCTAGAGCCCTCTTGGATCATTTCAGTCCCAGCTGGATTTCAGCATTAAGAACTTGAGCTATTGAGAGTGGGTGTCCTGTGAAATTTTTTAGGAAGGCCCTTTGTAAACTAGGGTGAGGCCGTTGAATTACGCTTGGTAGTAATTCTTCTTTGACAGCCTATCATGTCATTTGACTAAATGAGAATTAAGTTAAAAAATAACTAATGCTTAATCTTCAAGAGAAATTCTTTAATAAAGCTTAGCTTCTTGAGTGGCAGTGATTATGTGCTTGTTTGCTCAAGCACATGGGACTTACATCAAATGAGGTGCATTACACTTAATAAACACAACTTGCAGATGCTGCTGGGTACCATGAAATGTGTACATTTCAATTGGCTGCCTGATTATCTGAGTAGTTAATTGTTTTCATTTACATGATGGTGTACCTGAGCTCCTGCCCTATTACAGAGTTCCTGTTGTGCTGGTTGGCTTTTGGTCAGACAGGAGTTAAAGAAAGCAGGGATTTACATGAGCTTTCCTGTGAGGTGGATTTCCTGTAGCTGTGGGAAAGCTGTTCATGTGAACCTTGAGGTGATGCTAGTGGGGCCTCCTCAAGCAACAGACAGGACTAACAGGAGGCAGTGAAAACAGCGGAGTGTTGGGTTTTGCCTTGATTTCCTGGGCTGTGGGAAGTACTTTCTGCGTAGGTTTCACTTTCTCTGTTTAACTTGTGTGTGTATTATTTCCTGCCTCCTGGATTCTTCTCTACCAGTGAAGAGAGGAAAAAACCCCTCGTACTGGGAAGTGGGCTCGACTGTGTGGTTCCCAGTTCATGCTGGTGTTGGACTAAGAATGTTTCTGGTGGGAGTGGTTGTAAGAAAATGCTTAATTCTACTCTGCACATTCAGCGTGATTTAAATAAAAACCCTTATTTAGGGCTGGTTGGTTGCACTGTCTGGGGCTCCAGAGGGGCTATTGATGCTAGCCTGAAAAATCACTTGACTTCTTCAGTGTCTCTCAGGACTTTTTCTGAATATTTTATCTTTTATGTACTAGAATATGGGTTTAGGGAATTAATGTACCTTCACTTGATTCAGGGTTTTGAATGACTCTAGGTACTTCAGGGTTAGTGTTCCAATATATAGTTGTTCTGTGCTTTATGAATTCATTTGGATGTGAAAATGCTTTAGTAATGCTTTCATGTAACGTTTTAGGGAAGTGGTGTGGCTTCAGTGATGTTGTCGTGAATGCTTGGTTTAAAAGAAAGGAGTTGAGGTAACAAATACTTTTGAAATGTTACTAGTCACTCAGTGACTGATGTAGTCTTTGTTACTCATCCTTAGAATGTAGTAATGCTGCCTAGAGAAATACCATGAAACTCAAGTGGCTTTTTCTTCTTGCACTGGTGTTCTCCAGGTGGCTTCTCAACTGTGTTTCTGGTGCGCACCCCCAGCGGGACCCGCTGCGCGCTGAAGCGGATGTGTGTGAATAATGTGCCAGACCTCAACATCTGCAAGAGAGAAATCACCATTATGGTAAGCAGGCCGTTACTGGCACTGGGGATTGTGTCAGCCTGTGGTGTACACACATCAAATGCTTCTCCAGTGTTTCTAGATACCTCTTGCTTTTGATCCTGTGGTCCTGATTTTCCACCAGTACTTACAGAAACTAATGCTGGCTTTAGGGTTTGGTGCGTGATTAATTTCTGAAGGAATTATTCAAATGTGTATTTAATACCTCAAATCAAACGTGTGTATTCTGTTTGGCCAGTATACATCTGGTTCCCAAGCAAAAGGAATTTCTTCCAGTGCTGCAGTGGCAACTGAAAATGACTCTTCGTTTTCTCAGTACTGAAGTGTAATGTGCATTTTATTTTTCAGAAAGAGTTATCTGGGCACAAGAACATTGTGAGCTATTTGGACTGTGCTGTCAACTCGCTGAGTGATAACGTGTGGGAGGTGCTCATCCTCATGGAGTACTGTCGAGGTAGGAGTCATCGCCTCTGTTTACAGAGGAAAATGTTTGTGCTATCACCTGTGATTTTACTTAAAACTGTTCCCTTATTGTAAGAAGTTAACAGGTGTGTGTCACAGCTGGAATCCAGGTAGTTTGTTTCACTTTCCTGTTTGCATTGGTATCTAGGCACTGGGCAAAATGTGCGAGTTTCACAAAACTTTGTAATTAAATATGGTTGCAGACAGGGAAATTAATTCTCTGCGTATGAAGTTGTGCTGTTCTGCTGGTGGTGCTGAGCAACATGTACCTGGAACATGACTCAATAGTAAAGATCAGCCAATTTTGACCACTCTTCTCCCTCTGCTATTTTTGTTTTAGATGACAGCATCGCAGAAGCTTTACCTGACAGGTGATTTGCTGCAGACTGGCATAGGAAAGTTAAGGTGGATAGTGCTGTCCAAAAAGATGTTAGCCCTGTGTTCTTGCTTGACTGTGTAACTTGTTCAGGGACTGTCTATTTTGGTTCCCCCCTCCCAGGTCACATATGGATTGAATAAACTTGCCAATGAGTTTAACTTGTGAAGTTTGCCTAAAATCTAGGGAGACTGGTTGCTAGCTTTCTAGTATGAGATAGTGGTTAACCCAAGTAAGTGGTGTTACTCGACCAAGTGCTGCAAGTCAAAGTAAATACTGTGAGCCTAGGAAGAAGCCATCCCATGGTCTGTACTGCTGGATGAATGCTTTGAGCTGAGGTGTGTGTGGGTTATATTTGCAGTTGAAGCAGCAAGCATTGCAGTTGGTGCAATCTGTACCCTAAGGAGCCCAGGACAACCTTAAAGTACGTTTTGGGGAATGGAATAAGGAGAACTTGAAAAATAATGGTGGCATTTTTGGCCATTTACCCTGCTTGTGTAGGTGAATTTCTGTACCTCTGTGGGAGCTCAGTTCTGACCCCCTGTTGGTTGTACTCTTTCCCTAGTGATCCTGGTAAATAGCCCTGTGGATGTCAGCTGTCAGATGGTTTGACAGTGATGGGCTTTCTGTGTTCTAAGCATCCTTGTTTGACAGAATGCTCTCCAAGGCCCTGCTGTGTCTCTGCAAGAATCCTGCTTCATCTCTTGTTTGCAGTGAGCATTGTGATAGGAAGAGCTCAGTGGCGTCTGGTAAAATTACTGCAAGAAACAGAGAACTATTGATTCCCAATCCTAAAAGAAACCTATGAAAAGGGAAGGGAGGTCGTCTTCCTTGGAGGATGGGTTCAGGGCTTTGTTTTCCTCCTTTCCTGCCTCCCCTTTCTTCCTCCTTTGTCTCCCAGAAAGACAGAGAGGGTGTCTACAGAATGAATACATGAACTCAGTTGATTCACAGAGTTTGGGTTATGGATCTTAATACAAGAGACAATTTTGAGGTGTTGTACTGGTGTGATGGATGCTTTTTTGTTTGCAGCAGTTGGTTTCAGACATGTTTCAGCACAGGGACTGGATTGTTTTCATTTGAGCCAATAATTTTTCTGTTTAGCGTGATACAAGATTGTGCAGTTGCAAAACCAGATTTGTTGTGTTCAAATGCAGTAGCTGTGGAAAACTTTTTTGCATCATATTTGTGGACTTAATCCATATAACTAAACCTTTACTTCTGTACGTGATAGGACTTACTTGAAAGATGTTTCTCCTGTTTCTTTAGCTGGGCAAGTTGTGAACCAGATGAACCAGCGTCTGCAGACAGGCTTCACCGAGTCAGAAGTCATGAGAATATTTTGTGACACCTGTGAAGCTGTTGCCCGGTTGCATCAGTGCAAAACACCTATAGTTCACCGGGATCTCAAGGTATGACCTTCACTGTAAGAAAATCCAGGCTAAAATCAGTGATCTGCTTGAAAAGGATTGAGGATATAGGAGAGGTTTCCATAAGGCAGGTGTCTAGTTGAGAGCTTCCTGTTGGTGGAGCTATAAACAGACATTAACCATAGAACATCATTTACTGCTAAAACAAAGTTTAGCAGTTGATTTTTTTGAAAACTTCCTGTTTGTGTGTGTAAACATGGAGTAATGCTTAACCTGGAAATTAATGCTTTTATATTAACCTGCTTTTTCTGTGTTGATTTTCTTTCAAGGTGGAGAATCTACTGTTAAATGATAACGGGAACTACGTTCTCTGTGATTTTGGCAGTGCCACTAACAAATACCTGAACCCTCAAAAAGATGGTGTTAATATGGTTGAAGAAGAAATTAAAAAGTAAGTTTACTTTTAGGCAATCTGTCATAAGCAATGACTGTGCTGCCAGGAAACTCCATGTATTATATCATGGTGTGCATTTATCACTAATGAATTGAAATTAATGGATGATCTTGAATTAATTTTGGTATAAATATAGTAAAAGACTGGAACTATTTGATAAGATTTCCTCCATTTATTCACAGATTGTTTTTCAGAACTGAGATTCTTAAAAATAAAACTGTTGGTGAAAAGCATGCTGTTGTGTAAGTGAATTGTTCAAAAATATACGTCTGCCTCCTGGCCATTTTAGGAGTTGGATATTTTTAATTTGTGCTGTTTTAATACTGCTAAGCAACTACTTGCGAAGATATGGTCAAGTGATGTAAATAAACACTGCAGTGGATTTTTGTAGTCTCGTTTGCAGATTCTAGTCCATGTCCCTTCTCCTGATCAGAAAAATATTTCACCTTCTCTTAGGCAGATTCTTGAAAACACGTACTATTTTGGTTTTGCCCTTCTGGGTTAACTCCTGCAGAGGGGTAAATGCAGGCTACTTGTTCCCAAGTCATGAAGTGATGCAGGCTTTTTCCAGCTGTGAAGTATTTGAACTACCCATTCACCAGCTGTTTTGGGATGTTAGTGTTTTGAGCTGTGCATTCTGTGTGTTTCAGTGTGAGAGAGGGAGAGCCCTTGTAGGACCCTGCAGCTGCTCCCCTCGGGTGACGGGCTGCGTGTGCACAGTCAGTGGCAAAAGTCTCTGCTTTGGGGAAACAACGGTAGAAGTGAATTGTACCTGACTGACTTGGTGCTTATCCTGGTGATGGTAGTTCATATTGCTGCTCCAGATGTTGTGTGTGATGCTGCACATGCAGTCATGACTTGCATCATGCCAGACAATTCCAGGCACGTGTCTGGAACTCATGTGGTTGGCGTGTGTATGGTAGATCGGGAAAACACCCTCTCAGTTCTGATTTTTACATTTTTAGCTATGTCCTCTCTGTTTTATGTTGCTAGGTACACTACACTATCCTACAGAGCTCCTGAGATGATCAACCTGTATGGAGGAAAGCCAATTACTACCAAGGCAGATATCTGGGTAAGCAGAAAATTGGGTAGTATGGTATATGGGATGGGGTAAGGAAGGGGCAATGAAAACCAGCACTGACTGCTGAAAAATTTAATATTGGAAAATGAAGTAGATTGGGCAGCTATAGAACACAGAAGAGTAGAGATATTTTGTGTAGTTACATGTTTGTCTTTTTTTTAATTTAAAGGAAGAGGAAGGTGATTAAGAATACCTCTTCTTATGTTGGCTCTAGTTTCTGCCAGATAGCCCCCAGTGATTTCTTATGGAAACCTGTTGCCAGCATGATCAGGAAAGGTATTTTTATTAGTTGCTGTGCAGAGAAGAAAAAAAATAGGAAATTCAGTGCAGAGGAGTGATACCTGTAGGCGATAGGACCCTGAGAATGCAGCTCTTGGTGTGCTCTGGATTTATACTTGGCCTGCTAGAGGAGTCAGTGGAAGAGCAAGTGTTGTTAGAGCTGCTTTTGGTCCGTCAGCCTGTCACATCAGCTGTGTTCCCTAGCACAGCTGCTGCACAGCCTGCGAACATCCACTGCCACCCAGGTGCAGCGTCCTTTAGTGCTGCCCTGTCAGAGCAAGGGCTTGCTCTCATCCCCTCACAGGACTTGTGTTTCTTTCACAGGCACTGGGCTGCTTGCTGTATAAGCTCTGCTTCTTCTCGCTTCCCTTTGGAGAAAGTCAGGTTGCCATTTGTGATGGAAGCTTTACTATCCCGGACGGCTCACGATACTCGCACAGCGTTCACTGCCTGATAAGTGAGTACACAGGCACTGGCAGCAGCTCTTCACCTCCTAAAGCCAGCAAAGCACAGCAAGTGCTGCTAAGCACCATTGGTCCAAAGACCTGCCACGTTCAGCTCCCCACAAGTGTTGTTGAAGCTCAAGGAACCTTGCGGTTTCTCTGGGACTCAGGGATGATGTTTTTTTTCCTTAGGTGTCCATAAATCCCAAGGGAATAGGGGGAATGCAAACAGTGCTTGTATTTATTATTTAGATTTATTTATTCATACTTTGTGCCCTTAAATATTTTTTGTCAACAGTCAAAAGACTGTTGACAGTATTTTCTGTCCAAGTTGGACAGTTGTGCTTAGATAAATTTGAAATGCAGCTTTAGCATAGCAACATCAGTGCACGGGGGATAATTTTAAGTAGTTGTATGATTTGTACCAGAACAGAAGTCTGGAAAATTTTGTGCAACCCTAAGCGTCAGGCATGAGCCCTGGCAAAAGTTTGGAAACACAAAGTGTGTGAAGGAAAACTTTGGACAAGAAGCAACTCTGTGGCTTGTGATTCAGCTGTTACCCAGGCACAGAGATTTGGGAGCTAATATTTACAGTAATCATCAGTATTGTCTTTATTTTCAACCTAGAGTAGGGTCACTTGAAAGAGTGAGATGGCAGCATATGAAAAGCTCAAAAGATTTGAGTAGGAGCTCTTATGACTTTAAGTTATGGATGTGTTGACCAAATAGTTTGCTTTATGTAATAGGCAATGCCAAATCCAAACCACATTTTTTAGAGTGCACATTCATAATTGAGAAACAGCAGTTATGGTGATAAGCACTTCCCTTCTTCCAGTACTGATGGAATGAGATGAATTTTCAAATGACTTAAGTGCTTTTCTCTGTCACAGTATTACCTTTTTTTAGAAAAGTATGGGTTTTAATCCTTGCTCCTACGTATGAACACAGATTTTTTTTTAATTCAATGAATGGCCGTGCGAAGATGAGCAATACTGACATGGAATATATGTGGGTGATGCAGAATGTCCATATGTAGACTTCCCTTCTTTGCATTTGGAGTGGAGGTCATAAAAAGATGCACTTGGTCATAAAAGGTATTTCAGGGACTGTGGCTTCAGCTTTGCTTTTTTTTAGGAGGAAGGGGCTGGGGAGAAACAAACTGAACATGCCCCACCCCATGGGGCAATTTCAGAATTGAGTGGCAGGAGTCACTTATGTGAGTGTTCTGCTTCATGTCATGGTGCTGCAACTGAGTGCTGGAATCTGTTATTTTGTAAAATCTGTTAAAAATTAAACTTGCAGTGAACTGTACATGAAATAATGGATTTGTGTAAAATTCTAGGATCTGTCTAAAATTATTTTTCCAACCTTTGGTTTTTTGTAAAATGATATGTAAGGTTGGCTGTTCTACAGAGCATTTGTGCAAGTATAGTTCACTTAGCTCATCAAAAGTGAGAAGTTATATTTTCATACTTTATTCACTTACTTCATAGCAGAACATTTTTAGAGGCTTAATTTTTTATAGACAGTGTATTTTCTTGTTTATTTAGGATCTCTGGTTATCTTGGCAGGATTGCCTGGTTATGTATACTGTGTTATATTGGAGGCAGTATCAAGTAACTTTGATTTCTTGGAAAAAAACACCAAACCTTTTAATTTGGGAAGCAAATGTTTGAGAGAGAACATCAGGAATTGTGTGTCTTGTCAGGGAAAGGTCCTTTTCTTCATGAAACTGTATTTTTTAATATGCAATGTTGTTCATAGTCAATGAAACCTACAGACAAAAGACTTGTCAAAATTGTTTTAGCTACATTGAGTTTTGTATTAATCCTGGAACATGTTAGTGTGGTGAGTTGATTTTGTGTTGTTTCTCTCTGCAGTTAGTAATTCCTACTTCAGTTTAGCTCCCTTTTGCACAGCTGAATGCCAGCATATCAAGCAGCATACATGGTCTACAATTGTTTTTGACCCTATAAACTATTTGTCTTGACAAAAAGTGTTAAAAAACCCCCCCCAAACCCAAGATAACAATGGAAATGACTCTTATGGTGGTAAGCTGGTTTGGTGGAACTTCTGGATTGTTTTTCTGTGCTGGTAGCATACTGTCTCAACAGGCTTTTTGTGATCTAGCAGTGATAATTCTTATCAATTTTTGCAGGATATATGCTTGAACCAGATCAAGAGCAGAGACCTGATATCTTCCAAGTATCTTACTTTGCCTTTAAAATTGCCAAAAAGGAGTGTCCAGTGTCTAACATTAATGTAAGTACCCTTGACATCTGTGTTTTCTGTGTGTTATGTGGGTAGTATTGAGAAGTCTGTCAGATGAGCTGAGATCATGTCAGTTCTGTCCTAATCCTGGTTCCTAGGTGTAACACAGAGCAGAGAGCATGTCAAGCTGATGTTGTGTACTTGCAGTATAAGCTCCCTATAAACAAAATATGCTCTTAAGTTTTGAGGGCATAGCTTTCCTAAAACTATGTTTTAGGATTTTAGCCATTAATAATCTCTTAATACAATCATTATGAAATATACAGATATTAACCTTGTTGACAATAGAAGGTTTAACGTTGTAAATGGAGTGTCAAGAGCATGCATGTATGTTTGGTCTGGATAAACCCTTTGCTTAGGCATCCTTAGTAATTGTGTTAGTCCATTGGAGGGACTCCAGTGGGTTGGAAAGCAAAGAGAGCAGTACTTGAGTCAGCCTGCCTTCTTACCCTTGCTTCCTATGGGGGCCTGAGCTTGGTCTCCAAGATGACTTGCTTCACAGATACATCTGCAGCGCAGTGGAATTTGGGGCTATTTAGCTAATGTTGAGCATTATAAAGTGGTTCTCAAGACAAGTGTCAGGTAAAATCCATCTCAAAATTGAGTTTGCGACAGGTATCGGTTGTAGAAATTTCTGTCTTCAGAGGCAGACAAGTGAATTATCTGAGATCCTTTTGATTGCCTTTTTTCCTTTGTCATTGTAGGAGGTTCTCAGTAAATTTGAGTGTTGCCTTTTGGTAAAATGGACTAAAATAAACCAGGAAGTCTTGAAGTACTTGATAATTGTCTCCATTACTTGTGACCAGATTTAGATTTGCATTTGTTACATGCATTTATCATTAGAGAAGATGGATTTCCTCCTTTGCCCCAAACTGCCACATTCCTTGTAAAACATAGTCTAGGTGATGTGGGATTTATTCAGGAATGTGATGGAGGTGGGGGTAAGGTGAAAGCCCATCAAAGCTTTGTGCTGCATGGTTTTCTGGAATTTGTGTTCTGGTGGAAGAGCAAAGTGTGCTAAAAAGCAGTTCCTCCAAAGACTGGGCTTTTTGTTAGAGCTTGAGGCTGAAGTAAGTCTCTGTGCAGTCACAACACAAGTGTTTGGAGAACAAGTTGTACCTTATTGTTGAAAGGTGGCAAATGAAGTGGAGCAGTTGAGAAAAGAGTCAGACCAGTCAGGTTCAACTTGGCTTCTGCAGCATATTGAGAGGGTAGAGAGATACTGTTAACTTAAACCATTTTTCATCTATGGCTGTGGGTTCTGCCTGAAGCCTTGTAATGTGGAGGTCTTGAATCCAAGTATTCCTCTTCAATATGTAATGAATTTTTTTCTTTCAGGATTTTGTTTATTTAATTTATTCAAATTTGTTTTTCCCAAGAATTCTCCTGTCCCTTCAAGTCTTCCTGAACCCATGACAGCTAGTGAGGCAGCTGCTAGAAAAAGCCAAATAAAAGCAAGGTGAGCAGAGGATGTGACTTTACATTTTCTTTCTCCTAATGTTGTTCAGCTACATGTTCGTTTAAAATTTGTTTTCATATGGTTGGTAATAAAGGAAATATTACCTCAGTAGTAGTCTTTAGATAAACTGTGTTTCTAAGAGCTTCAAAAGTCTGTTTGGATTCTACTCCTTTTCTTTTTTCATTATATTGAGAATTCATGGAGAAAAACTGATATTTTGAAGGTAAATGGGTTTTGTTATTTGTTTTTGACAAATGCAAGTTTTCATGGAAAAATATTCGCTTTATTTTGTCCTCGTTAGTAAAAATAAACCCAAAACCTTGGACACTGCTCCCTATGCTTCTGCTTTGTGCTATGATCTAGTGTCTATGCACTTAAGCCTGATGCTGGGTAAATCCTTTACCCTTTCATTCCTTGTTAATGGAACTTACTTGGGTTTGAATCTACTATTGGATACTTTTACATTCACCTATAATTATCAGCTCCTTTTGCAAAAAAATAGAAATAAAAACCATAAGAAATGAGTAGAAGTAGAAATAATTTGACCTAACATATAATGTTTTCTTTTCTCTTATTTCTTCTACATATGAACAGTAGTCCTGTTTCTAATTGTAGGGTGGTGGACTCAAGCACAATTTAGGAAACAAATTTTAAGATGCTTAGTGCAGTACAGAAGTAGAGTAGCACATGATTAAGACACAACTCAGTTGTTAAGAGATGTGCTGTGTCAAATTTGAAGTAGAAATACTTGTCTTTTCATCAAGTATCTTACATGGGAAAAATTGCCCTTTCAGAATAACAGATGCTGTTGGACCAACAGAAACCTCAATTGCCCCACGGCAAAGACCAAAGGCCAATTCAAGCACTGCCCCTTCCAGTGTGCTGGCAATCCAGAGCTCAGCAACTCCTGTTAAAGTACAAGTTCCTGGGGAATTTGCTAATCGTGGGCAAAAAGGTAAAGTCTATGGGTGGACCAAAACAAAGAAGCAACTGTGCCTCTATTTTTCTTGCTCTATTTCAGAAAACATTTAAAACTCTGTTTTATCAGTCTTACGTTTTTATATACCAAAACCCAAATCTTCATTTCTCAAAGATTCTAAATCTGTGAGTTGTAAACTTGAGGTGCCACAAAAACTAAATGCAGATTGAAAATATGCAAGTATTGTTCCTTGTGCTTAACACTGGGTTTTGAATGAACTTGCCCACTGCAGACAGAAGTTCACGCTTGTTTATAGATTTGTGAATAAATCACAAAAAGTACAGTGCCCTTCTTTATCAAATTGTGGTTTTTTGTAGAAGGAAAAATATTCTCCTGTTCCTCAAGAAGTCATGAGATAACACCAATATGTTGGTGTTATTTGTAGGCTAGAACCGTGTTACTTCTCTCATGACTGACAAATTCGTTCCACATGGCACTGTGGGTGCAGGAGAAATGAGGGGAGACTCAGTCAAGTGGAATGGGTTTTTGAAAATCCTTGGGTTTTTTCTCATTCAGAAAGAGTTATGGCTCTGATAAATATTCACTTAAGTAGTTGATGTTTATGTCTAGAACACTTTGTAATTGCATTTGTGCTGTTAAAGTGTCTGCTGCAGATTAGGAAAAGTAGCTTCAGGGATGGTATTGGAAAAGTCTTAAAAGGCCACTGAGAAGATTTGTGTCCCAGGTATAAGTACTTTTTACTGGGTGGGATCCACAAAACATCCAACTTGAAAAACTTCTTCTGTTATGACAGGGAACAGATCATTCATGGGCACTTCAGAATATAAAACACACTGTGAAAGAGAGAAATTTATGGTAGCATCTGTCTCTTGAAAAGTGCAAAAGCAATTGAATGGCAAAATTAAGCCGGTGTTCTGCTTAAGGGAGTTGGATGGATGAGCTAATAGTTTCCTTAGGGAAAAAAAATTAAAATACGTCTGTGTTGAATATATACAAATCTGTATGCTTTGAGGTAAGGGTTTGAGATCCTGCAGTGTGTAACTTAAGTGTTAGTAAAGCAAAAGTCTGGAACCCAACTTGCTGTCATGAGACCAGAGGAAGATTCCAGCATCTTGTACATAGAAATGGTTCATTTTTAGTCCTGGAATTATTTTTAAATAAGTCAGCTTGGTATCCACCAAGTGTCCAGGTTGTCAGACGGGGAAGAGAGGCTGGCAGACAGTGTGAGCTTGCGGTGAAAAACTGCCAGGGAGAGCTCTGGCTGAAGCTGAGGGGTCTGGTTGTCAGTAGTGTTGTCTGCCACAGGAACCACACGGCCAGGGAACGGACAAGACGCCTCACAGTCCCAAGGGAGCACCCCACAGCAGCACAGGGTCCTCCAGCAGCTGCAGCAGGGAGACTGGAGACTGCAGCAGCTTCACCACTTGCAGCACCAGCCCACCATGCAGGATGCTTACATCCATCAGGTACAGTCAGATCTGTTAGACAAGTGTCAGAGGCTCGCTGTGTGTGTTAATAACCCTTGGCATCATGTGCCGGTTCAACATTTCTGCTGTTGCTGCCTGTACTTTGCTAGCTAAAAGAGCTCCTGTCCCTTCTTACTCTTGCTTTGTCCCTTCATTGGCCCTGCAACGTTTGTCCTAGGAAGTCGCTTGCCTTGTGCTGTCTTCTTGCAATTTGACTCTGAATTCCATCTTGCTTTGCATCACCACTGTGTGACTTCAGTCTTTAGCCATGTAAAGGAGCTTGGGATAAACGTTAGGGGTGGTTATGGGTGATGATGTTGTGCTTGAGGCAGATGGCTGTATATGCACCAGTGCTCAACGTGTAGTCTCATTTTTGGTGGGTTTTTTTTTTCCTTTTCTTTGTTAAGAATTGGCTAGGGAGTGGGGGAAGGAAAAAGCTTCCAAACAGAGCGATTGAAGTGCAGTGACTGAATTGCAAGCTGGTTCTTGATTATATGATGACTTAATTGAAAAATGCTGTGGAGTCATAGATGTCATAGTTAGAAGAAGCATTAATTAAAATACCTGTTTATTTCTGAGGGCGCATCATTACTTTTTAAAGCTGTTTTTTGTCTTTCCAGTATCACCAAGCAGTGCACCAGCAGATGGTCCAGCAGCAGCTGTTGCTGCAATCTGTGTACCAGCAGCAGCCTGCCCAGTCACAGTATCCTGCCATGGTATGTCACAGAGATGGTACAGTCTTAAAATATGGCCTGTGCTTGTAAATCTCTGGTGTAGATGCAGTAAGAGAAATGCCTGGCTAGTCGTACTGAGCTGTGGACATGCTAAATAGCATGCAGTTTGGCATCTAAAATCCTATTTAGTTGGTGGGCAGTTAATCCAAACTAGCTTGTCTGGAGTGGCATTGGTGTATTAATAATAGGGATGTGATTTATCCCAGGTTTCAAGAGATCTGTGCTCGTTTGAAATATACTTGGTTAATGTTTCCAGTACTAGCCACAGCAGCCAACACAAGTTAGAGGACAAAGTGACTGAAGACAGTCATGTCCCTTAGTACTTGAAAAGCGAGAGAGCTAACTGCTTATAGCTGGGTTTTTTATAGATCAGGAGAAATTGCGCTGTGATCTTGTATTAAGATTTAGGAATAGAGTATGATGAAAATGCAATTAGCAGTGCTGCATTGGTATATATTTGGGTTACAATAGTTAGAAAGCCTAAGTGGTAATAGGCTGAAGAAGGAAAGCAGTCTCAGTGACCTGTTGGAGCTGTTTCTCTGCGCCTGTGTGTTCTGGGGGGTGGCGCTGCTGGGTGTGTTTGGCTGCAGGAGCAGCGCTGATACTTAGCAGAAGAGTTTTGGCCAGCCCGTGCATGTTCTGGTGACACAGCCCCGATTTCCCCAGGTGCAGCAGTACCACCAGGCTCTCCTGCAGCAGCAGATGCTGGCTCAGCAGCGGGCACAGCAGGTGCAGTCCCCTGAATATGTCACTTCTCCACAAGACTTTGCACCAGCCTTAATCTCCTACCCCAGGTCACTCCCAGTGCATGGTGGAACGGTGGCAGATCCTCCCTACCCTACCAACAGGTGAGAATTGAGGCTCAACTGAGCCTGGGGGTTACTCGTGGCTTACATTACTGATTGTGATTAGCACTGCCAAATCCTTTTCTCAGAAGTTAATTGCTTTGGTAGTAAGAGATTACTTAGAGCAGTTGGACAGTGGGTGTTCAGTGGTAAAGGATATTTTGGGAGCAAAGTGAGACAGCTTGTTAACAGATGAGCCTGGTACAATTTCTTAAAGTATCTGTCTTCCTGTATTTCTTGTTCATGGACTTGCTCCAGGAAGTGGCTGCTAACCATTTTGCTTGGGATGGTCAGTGGTCTATGTTGGTTGATGTTATGTGCGTCTGAAAGGAGTTCCAAACACCCTGTTAAGAGCAGCTTTGTAGTTGGCCTTGATGTACTAGGGCTGCCAACTCCTGTGCTCAGAGGTGTCACCTGAGTATACCTCACAAGAGATATGGGCACTGAGCAGTGGTCCTCAGACCTGCCTTTACCTAATAAATGGTAATAAATGCCTCCTGCATTAATTCTTGTGAACAACAGTGTATGTAATAAAAAGTCCCTTTCTTTTCTGATTTAAAAATAAAAAACCCTACAGTTTTGTCCAGTTTCACTGGTATCAGAAACCAGGTTATATATTTGTATAGGTTCCTAATTAGGCTTCTTTTAAATTGGCCTTCAGATTTTTTGGGATGAGCTCTTAATGCATGCGTAGTGCTTGTGTGTAGGACTTGGCATTGTGAAGATTTTGACCCTAATGACCAATCCTGTCATGTTTCTCTTCATTTGCTTCCTTGAACTGATTCTGCAGGTCAGGTGTTCCTGATGCTGAAGCGATTGCCAGTTACCAAAAGCAAAACATCAATAACCCACCTGATATGTCAGGTTGGAACCCATTTGGAGAGGACAATTTTTCCAAGTTGACAGAGGAGGAGCTGCTGGACAGAGAGTTTGACCTGCTAAGATCAAGTAAGGGACGCTTGAAGGCTTACTTTGCTTCCCAGTAAATGAGGGATCTGTGGCTGCTCAGCAGTTCCAACACCTGCTTGTCCAAGGACTGTGCAGGCTGTGTACAGAACCTTCTTTCTGAGCATTTGAGGGCACAGTTGGGCCTGTCTTCCTTTCCTTTTCCTTTTTGAAAACACGTGCAATAGGAACTTACCGTCTGAAACTGGTAGTTACTGGCTCAATTACTGCAGAAATGGTAGTATCTTAGCTCTTCTACACTGCTTGTCTCACCTTCGTTGCCAAGAGGCTCTCAACAGCAGAGGTATGTTGTCAGATGGGAAGAGAATTTTGGCTGCTTGCTTTATTCCTTTCCAGCTTTTTTCTTGCACCAGAGCAGAAGATTGTGTGGGTCTGATATGTCCTTTGAAAATGCCTGAAAGAAAATTGATCTATTACATTATGTTAATGTTTTGTACTGTCCTTTTTGAGTGGCTACATGTAAGGGCTGGTTTATTGTACTGATATGGCAATAGTTGAATAAACTTTTTCCTCGTCAAGTCAGTTATCTCCATGGTTTTTACTTGGAATTGCTTTCTGTTCTTAATTGCTGAACACATGCTTGTTAGTTGCTCTTCCTGTAACTGGTTTTGTTGAGATCAGATTTTTTAGTGGGACTTGGAAGATGTGACAGTGTTAAAAAACAGATTGTATATGCTTGGTTGTCTATCAGCAAGTTTTTTGCAATTAAAAGTACAGTAAAGTTGAATTTCAAGTAACTGAAAAAAATACCTTTGCCTTCAGTTGAGTATTTTTCTTACTGGATATGCACGTTACCTGCTAATCCTTTAGGAAAGTGACTGGGTGGGTTTGCTCGTGAAACTCTGGTTGTTAGTTTTCCCTTGTATCCTGTGTGGATCAAATCAGACTCCTGGTTTTGAGATGGGAATGTAGCCTGCACGCATTTTACAATCATATGTCTCACTGGTAGCTGGGAAAAATGGCTAACGTACTAGCTGAAATGAAGCATTCCTTCCAAGTCCAAGTTAAGGATTTGATTCAGTAGTAGGATTGGGTATCTGTAAAGCATGCTTCTTGCAAATGCAGCCCTTAGTCCTTTGAAGTAACACACTAGTGAATCTGGAGCAGGTTAGTTGGTGTCCAAGGTCAACACAACACCATCCACCATCAGAATATGTAACTGCTGGACTGCTGGCAGTACTTTGGAGAGTTGGATGAGATTGATCTGGTTAAGCTACAAGTTTTGAACAAATGCAAGTAGCGAAGGAAATGATGACCAAGGTACATTTTGGGCTCAGCTCTTCAATGTAATTCAGTGCACAGGAGAGCTGGGTGTGATAACACACTTGATATGCTGTATCTGAAAAGTAAACCCCAGCAGCACAGCTCTGCTCAGTAGTAACCAGCAAGAGAGATTTTAGTCACTCACATAGTGGAAATGAGAAATAAGCCCAAAGGACTCCCTTGCCAGCGGCACACTAGATGGCAGCCTTGTCTGCACAGATGGGCTGCCTTACAGCTGCTCCGAGCTCCTGGTGTCCCTCAGAGGAGGGGGAGCACTGGTGGTTTGTGTCTGTGTGTGCATGCACTGCCTTCAGAGACCTTCTAACTTGGTTATTTGATACCAAGGGTGTTGTGCCAAAGATCATAGGAGCATACTCGGCAGTGTTAATGCCTTTGCTGCAGTCAAAACAGAAATAACTATACTTTGTGTTGTCTACTGCTACTTTCTGAGGCTTGGCTGGAATAATGAGGGATCAGGAGATTAATTGTAAAATTTAGTCTTGTACCTATAAAATTATCTTTAACTGCGTAAGGCTTACTGTAATTTCCTTAGATATACATTAAGGCTGAAGGCTGACTTCTCTGTAGATATAGGTTATCTCCTATGAGGGAAAAAGGCTGTTGAGTACTAAATAACTTTTTTGCCATCTAGAGAAAAGAGAATTGCAGATTTGGATTTGATCAGTGGTTCTATTTTTCTGTTACTAATGCCAACTGCTGTGTTGTACTTTATAACTCACATACAGCAGTAAGTTTGTGGTGCTGACCAGTGTTCAAAATATGAATCCTTTCTTTCTCTTCTCAGAAGCCTAGTTTGTATTGTTGAGCTGATGCTTTATGCATGAGATGTTTCTAAATCTGGCAAATATTTTTCAAGCTTACGTGTTTATGACAGTAGCACCTAAGTAAATATAGAGAGCCTTTGTTAGAGGATGAAGATGTTGCCACAATTCGTCAGGCTGGCATTACCATCGGATGTCATGTGTTGAGGGCCTCCATATCAGTGTGTGGAGTGATGGGTGCTGCTGGGGTGATGAATCACTTCTCTTGTAAAAGGAATAGGACAGAATACATTGCTTATACTTGCTGAGTATTGTCCTAGTAGAACAATGCTGGTTCAGTAAAAGGTAACGTGCAGTTGGATGGATTTCTGAACTGAGCACTTTTGCAGAGAGCTGTGAGACACAGAGTAGCAGGTTGGAGCTCCTGGCTCTTGTTGTTTCTTTGTTGTTGGTGTTGCTATGATCATCAGTTAGTGATGGGCCAGAAGCAACATCTGATGCTGCATTTCTGACAGCATTGAGAAGAAGTAGGTTTCTTCATCTCCTCCTGTAACCATTTAATCATCTGTGCAGAACTGGGAGCCAAGAAAAGCTAGTCTGCTTCCTCACGGGGAAAAAAACCCAGCCCAGCTTTTGTAGCATTGCACAAAAAGGTTCTGGATCACCCTGGTGGTCCAGCAGGGACAGGTGTGGGTGCAGAACATCCCGGGGATTCTGCCTGTCTCCTTGCATAGGAAGGACCAGCTGTGCAGGCAAGAGCTGTTCTTCTTACAAGCCTTTTTTTGTCAAACCTCCTGCCAGAGAAGATAATCCTCCCTCACCTTGTACCATGCATAGCTTTGCATAGGTGTAAGTCCTACCATTTTTATTTTATTTTACTTTATTTTTTGTTCTGTTTCATTTTGTATTTTACAGACAGGCTGGTGGACAGGAGAGCATCTTCAGATAAGAATGTGGAGCCACATGCTGCTCCACAGACAAGTCCTCCTGAGGATCCCTTTGGTTCTGTTCCTTTCATTTCTCAGCAAGGCAAGTTCCCTCTGTGACATGATTACCTCGTAGCTGTATGCATACATGCCTGTAGGTGTATATCTGCTGAAGTATGCACAGCAGTTCAGTGACCAAAGAATGGCAAAGGGCTCCCCTGCCTCCTAACAGCACATGGTTTGAAGGGATGTGTTGGTGTGTTCATTACCTCCAGCTGAAACCACTTGTGCATCCAGCTCCTGGTGCCTGTGGAGCCTTGGGACATACTGTGTAGGGTGCGGTTCTGCTGGGCCAGTGCAATGGGCAGCACCTGGGCAGCACCACAAGTGCTATTGATGAAGGCAAATTGCTTGCTAAGGCCAAGTTTTGCTACTTTCCTGTGGTCTGCTTCTGACTAACACTGTTCCTCTAGTTCAGTTGTCCAGCCAAGTGAAGACAGTGTCTACGCATTTAATGCAGTTTTGGTACAAGTTGAGTCAAATGCAAGCATTTTACATTGCTTATA
Source organism: Certhia americana (assembly GCA_018697195.1). Classification (NCBI taxonomy): domain Eukaryota; kingdom Metazoa; phylum Chordata; class Aves; order Passeriformes; family Certhiidae; genus Certhia; species Certhia americana. The sequence continues at coordinate 533,636 of JAGMWU010000041.1, read as the reverse complement.
CATGGGAAGGGTGGGCATTCAGTATTAATTTTCAGTTCAGCTTGGACTATGTTTACCTTGAATGGAAGTAAAAATAACGTGTTATGTGGGCATTGTGAGTGGGAAACTGCATCATCCTGCAACTTAAGGAAAGTTTTAACATTTGGTTGATCAGCACTTTATTATTTATTTTGGTACCTTGGACAAAGTAAAGCCTGTGTGGTAGCTGACTGGTAAAAGGTGCATCAATCACTTCGGGAGCCATTTGGGTTTTGTTGCGAGTTCTTGTGTGATAAAGGTGCCTTAGTATGACTTGTAAAGACTGTTCTTTTGGAAGTTCTAAAGCTCAGGTAACATGCCTTAAAATAAATCATCTGGGGTCAACCTAAGGTAGTATCTGTGTTTTCTTTCACTTTGATCTTGCATTCTTGGACATGCTCTGCTAGGGCTACCAAGTGCTCACAAGTGCTCCAGTGTGCTCCACGTGGTGAAGGGTGGACAGGGTAATGCTGTTGTGTTCTGCCAAGCCTTTGGTGACAGTCCCTCTGCACCCATGGCTGCTTCTGTCACTAGACCGGAATTCATTCTGCTTGCCTTAGGACTGAGTTCTTAGTTCATGGTTTTGTTTTGCTCTCTCAGGACAAGTTTGCTTTCTGCCACCTTGTTCATGTTCAGTAGTTGAGTGCCATGTGGAAGCCATTTAAGGGAAGAAGGTGCTGTTTGGAAAGGTTTCCCTGGCATCTTCATTCCAGAGGTTGCTTTGACTTTTAGGTGAGCCTGAATTCACATGCAAAACAAACAGGAATGGTTTACCCTCCATTTAAGATGAGCACCATCAGGTACTCAGGTCTCCTGCCAAGTATTCAGGTGCTTGTGTCCAGAGGTTATTTAATTGCTTTCTTCACCTGAGGTCTTGAAAGTGCATTTGACTGTTGCTGGGTTTTTTTGATGGTTGTAATATGGCTTTAGATTGTAACAAATATCCTCACTGCATTGTATCATGTGCTTTATTTTTGTTACTTGGAATCCAAGCTCTAATTCTTGACATGCTTTTTAAAAAAAAAAAAAACAACAACAAAAAAACCCCAAAGTTGCTTCTATTAAGGGGAGGAAAAATCCCCTGTAATTCAGTCATCACTGAAAAACCAGGCAGTTTGAGACATGTTGAGCTGGTTGTGAACTGTGGCTCTGGGAAAAAATTGTGCACTTTTCAATAGCCTTTTTTCCTGTGGACTTGTAACTGGCAAGAGTAAATACTGTGTTGGTTTCAAGAAAGGTATTGTTAATTCTGTGTTAACTGTGAATTGCACTTAGTAAAAAAATCAGGTACAATAAATACTTAAATGTGAATATTCATCTTTTAAAAGCTGGTTTGTGTTTTCCACTGAACTGTTCTACCTAACGTCTTGAAAAGAGGTGTTGCAAGACAGTTAAGAAAAGGAGAAAGCTGTTGACTTGGACATATTTAATTTCTAGCTGAGGGCTTTCTGTGGCAAACTTGAGAGTTGTCCCTCCCTACTATTCTGATTTCCATTTGTACTTAACACTGTTGTGTGACGTGTTCTCTCTGGTTTGTTCCTTGTGATTGTGAAACTGAGAAGTAAACCACCTGTGTCCCTTACTCAGGGCAACCAAGGGCAGGTGCTTGCTTGGCAAGTGGGATGGAGGTTTAATAACTCGAGTGCAATTCCAGCGTTTGCGAGAGTGACTCTTGGATCTTGCTAAAGCATGAGTTTCATTTCCTTATTGTAAGGTGTCTCGGGCCAAGTGGGAACTGTGTTAGCACTGTTTGCCCAGGGCTCTGGCCACTGAGTTCTAACTTGTTGAATTACAATGAGATGAAATGTTGACCTTATAAATACAGGATCTTTAAAGTAAATAAAATTGACTTTATTGAAAAGTGACAGTTCTTCCTGAAGTTGTTTTCTACTTCATTGACTACAGTTCCAACTCAAAGATTACGTTTTTTCTTCTTGGTTTTCCTTGCTCTGGCTTGTATAAATCGTGTATTTATAATCATGGGCTCTGGCTGAGTAGAGTCACCCAGAGGATTCCTCCTGTTTTGGAGACTTAAGGGTTTCTGCTGAAAGCAGCTCTTCACTTAGTAATTAACTGGCTCCTGTCACCTCCTGAAAGAGAGCAGCAAGATGATGAATATCATGTGTCATCTTTCAACTCACCAACATCAAGTGCTGGTAATCTGGCAAAGTGTCACCAGGTATGTTAACGCCTGTCTGGGAAGGTGAGGCAAGGGAGCAGCAGAGGTTGGAATTGGAAACCCTTCGATCATCGCTGGGAAGGTCTGTGGGCTGCTGTCACTGGGATATTTCCTGCAGAGATGAGGGTGCATTTCAGGCTGGCACTGCTGCAAGGGTCACCAGGAGAGGAGATCTGGAACTGGATGGACTATAGCTGCTTGTCTGTTAGACCTTCTGTGTTTGTTTTTGTCCAGTGGGACTGGAGAGCCAGCAGCAGCACTTGTGTCCCTTGGTGAGAAAGAGGTGTGAAATAAGCTGGGTTCCTCTCAGTCTGAGGAATAGGAAAGCACTGTGGAAGCTCTCAGTATCTCTCACCCTTGGCATGTATCCTATTAAAAGCATTCTCACAAGTAAACTTGCTACACACACAACTTTATGCCTGAGTTTTTTGTGGAAAATAGTAGTGCCCTAAGACGTGAGATGACTGGAAAAGAAGCATGGCTTGGGAAATAATTCCAGTGCTTGATCTGATAGAAACAAACCCTACACTGCAAACTTCTTAATGAAAGAGAGAGAAGACAGCACAATGAAATAGCCAGCACTGGGGCTCTTCACATGTGGAAAAGATATCCTGGTTCTGAAATGCCTGAGCTGGATGGTGACAGTGGAAAAAAACATATCCTGTGGTCAGCATTTTGGAATGGAAGTTTTTGTTTCAAGTGTGTGTTAACCAGCTTGTATTGTAATTCCTTTTGTTATTATCGAGTGTTTCAGAAGCTCAAGAGAAACATTCTTTGTGCTGCTCTCAAATGTAAGAAGGAAATGTCATGAATATAGTACAGTTGGCTGGTGAGTTGGACTCGGTGCCTTTGGTCATCTTGCATTTATTCACACTAATGATTTGCAGGATGAAGCTGGGCTAAGATGGCCTTTTGCTTCCCTCAGCTTAATCATGGTGATGTGCTGGCAGGAGCAGACACAGGGGGTGATAATTCATTCACTTGTTTATTGTGTACGGCTCCTGACACGGTTTCAAACCACTGCAGGTTCTGTGGAACCCTGGGACCACTGTGCAGTCTTTAAGCGAGACACAGCCTGCTATAATTTAAGAAGAAAAGATTAATGCCAGACCAGAAGAAACAAAAAAGACCTGAGCCACTTTTAACTTGAAAAATGCTTCTGCCAACAGTTCATGTTTCTTTGACAGCTGATGATGATTGTTTAAAGATGCCCAGACCTGTGCAATGACCTGGCTGTTTTAAAGCATTTCAAGTTTAGGTAACTTGGAGAGTAAGTTCTTGTTGGTATCTGTACTCATTGAAAGTTTTGCTGATGTTATTCTGTACCTTCTTGGCTGTGATTTCAGTTACTCAATGCTTGCTGAATGCAGGTTCAGGATATTTCTCTGTATCAAGATCATCTTATTCAGTTGTTCTAGACAGCACTTCCTAAGTAACCTGTAATTGTTCACCCATCGTGTGTATAAATGCTACGTCTGGGCTCTGCCAGGGTTCTGCATTTTCTCTCCAAAATCATCTACTGATTTTTTAAAAGTTTTTTCAAATCTTGCAGCAGTCATGGGCACAATGCACTATTTTTTTTATATTGCACTTTAATCTCTGGAGTAATTATTTAAAAGAATGTTAGCAATAGCTGCCAGGCACAAGTGTGGTATTCTTCCATTTTTGTTGCTCTTGAAAATAGAGGTGATAAGATGTGTAAATCCATTACAGTGTTGAGCAGCTGCTGCCCTGGCTGTTGTCAGAGAACTGGTGCAGATTTAGTTGCAGCCCGCTGGTAATCCTTGGGCTGACATGTGGCAAATTGTTATGAAATGATGGTGGCAGTATGTTCCCAATTCCAAGGGAGCTTAAAGCTCTTATGCTCCACTCTTGGGCTACCCCTGCGATACCCTAAAATGAGGAACCAGCAGAAGGCATGTAATTACTGCAGTTGTTGGAGGGAATTCATCCTCTTATAATCCTGTGTCTCGAAAAAGAACATCGGCACAGAAAATTTCCTTGAAGATTGGGATCTTCTTATATGATTAAAGATGTTCCACCTGGCTCGCATTTAAGCAAAGAACAATTGTTCCCCACAAGCTGCAAACCTGATTAGAAGTGTGGTAATCTGAGCAGCACATTGCAAACAGATGTTGCCACCAGTGTGCAGCATTGCTGTATAGATGTGTATCTGAACTCCTCCGAAGCAGTGTAGCCTGACAAGAGTGCATGAAATCAACGTGACACAACACTTGAGTCTGGAAATCTGTCTGGCCAAAGCATTCAATTGTCATTAACCAGGGGCTTTTCCCTTCTGGGGGATTGTTTCTGTGTGTAGTACTCTTTATTTCTTTATTTGCTAACTACAGTAGCAGTGAAACAGGGGCAACAGCAGTGTAGAAGAACAAACTATTCCTATCTTAGGTTAAAAAAATTATGTTTCCAGGGAGGATATTTTTGTTTGGTTGGTTTGTTTTTGATTCTTTTGTGATGTGGTCTTGTCCCTGTTCCTGGGGCTAACCTAAAGCCACAGATGGTTTGTTCCCTCAGGGCTGGCCAGGTAGGGCTAGAAGTGTGCAAGGTGACTATCTCAGAGGAGTTTCTGCTTGGAGCAAGTGGCTCTGGTTGTTTCTAACCTCAACACATGCAGAAGGATAAAGGAAGATACTTGTTCTTTCCTGACATGCTCCAGTGTGAGAGCAGTGATGTCAGCATTCTGGAAATACTCCTTGGGTAAGAGTGTTTTCTTCAAACTCACACATTGGGAGCAGTTGCTGTTGACAGCGGCATCTGCTGTGTGCCACCTGCTTTCCAGGTGACAGTGTTGTTGTAGGGTCATACGTGCTGGCTCTGTAACTCTGATAATACTGAGCTCTTAGTGGAGGTTTTGAGTTTCTCATCACTTTTGGATAATTCCCAGTCTGCATAATACCTAGACACTGGTTTCCTGCTGCAGTAAGCAAGTCACATTGGTAACTTCAGCAAGGGGACTGGAGAAGGAGGCATCTCAGCTGAAGAGATAGAAATTTAGAAACCTTCTTCAGAAACCACTGCTGAGCTGAGATGCGGTTGTTGACTGTGCTGGTGCTAGAATGGGAAAAAATCACCTTGCTGTGTCTTTGAGTGGCCTCAAAATTAAGATATTTTGGCCCCTTTTTTCTCACGTGCAGGGACAAACACAAATCCACACCTTAAGCTTCCCTTTGCTGCCGACTGCCTCATTCCTGCCAGCACAAAGGCTGGTGTGTGCTACATCCAGCGTGCCGTGGCATTGCCCTCAGTGGAGCAAGAGCCCACAGAACAGACCGGGGCCAGAACAGACTGCTGTGGGCAAAGTAAAAATCAACACTTACATCAAACTTTTGGTATTCTCATTGGCTATTCAAGCACTTCCCCTGTGTCTGCCTCTGTCAGTCAGGAGGGCGCTCAGCATTTCTTTGAAGAGTTCAGAGCTCCAAGCACAGGGGGAAAACACCTGGCTTCTGTGTTGCTGTGGATGCATGTCTCCAGCAAGAGGGATTGCTCAGTCAATTGCTCCTGGCTTCGTCCGAGTTCCTCTGCAGATTGTACGTGTTAGACTGGAGAGGAAACCTTAGGGTGGGAAGGCTGGGTTGTCTTGATGCCTGATTGCCAAGATCATTTGCTGTGTGTTCCCAGGAAGAATCACTGTTCTGAGTAACAGGTGGGTCTGTTGGGGTGCTGGAGCAGCCGGGGTGCCAGTGCATGGAGGGTGCTGTGGGAAATGTGCTGTGCCGTCTGTCTGGAGAGGTCTGGGGCTGCGAGCTGCCTCTCGTGGGCTGCAGACAGCTCCTCTTGGTAGGGATTGAGTGTTCTGTCTTGTCAGTGCCTGTTAGAGTTTGTTTTCTAGGGACTCAGTGGCAGCAGTTAAAACCTAATATTTAAACCTTTTGGGAAGTCAGGTTTATTAGATAACACTGTGATTTAGTTCTTTTTTGAAAGAAAAAATTACTTTATTAGTTGTTTCCTGGATATTGAGTGCAAAGGTCTAGCCGTTCTGTGGGACTGTAAACTCTTGTGGATATGGATGCAGAGAAAAGGTTTGGGCCTTTTGTTGTGTAAGTGCTGTTAACATCTAACCAAGAAGTAGTCCCTTCTTTTAAATCTGTTTGCATTTATGCTAACATCAGTGTTCCAGTAAATATTGGAAACAGCAGGATTTGGAGGCTACGGGGGGTTATGTACTGCAATGTGAAGGCTGTACCTTTGGGAAATCTAAAGTAAGCAGCAGAATAATCCAGATTCTAATTTAGTGGGTAAAGCAAATATGTAGCATTTAAAATTACAGTAGATAAGAAGCAATCTGACACCAGAAGGCAAGAAGAAACAGCTCAAAGCCCTAATCACCTGATGTTTTTAGTCATTGTGGTCATCTTGTTTTTAAATCCTTACATAAATTGTATTGCTGCTGAATTTTGATTATTTGAAGTGTAGCTGCAAAGGAGTGAGGAAGCCGATGGATGAGGAAATCGCTGTTAATTCCCTTCAAAAACAGAGGGAATGGCTGTCGTAAAACTGGAGCATAGAAAGAAAAGGATCTGACTTGGCCTGGAAGTTCCATTCCTTGTGAAAAAGGAATTAGCTGAGAAAAGACTGTGTATATTGCAAGAACAAGAGTTATGAGCTGGATTCTGGCTGAAGATGAATTTTTGGAGATATAGTGGATGCCTGTAGCTATCCCTAGCTTTTTCAATGCTTTGAGCACATAGAATGGGTTAAATGTCATTCTTTGTGCAACAGTGCCCTAGGTGGAAGACATCACTTTTGTTTGGGTGAGGTCAGGGGTCCCGTAATAACTGCTTGAACAGCAGCAGCCCTGGCCTCGGCTGGTGTCACATGCTGGAGACAGTGCCAGGGTCCTGTGACAGCCCCTCTGGGCAGAATGGCACACAGGCTTTGGGCAGTGGCTCTGTGCCTGCCAGGGGGTGAGTTCTTGCTGACGTTGCTGGCGGTAGATGTGACATTATGCATCCTATCTGTGGCCAGGAGGACATCAAGGGCAAATGTGCTTTACCCAGTGGAGACTTGAGTGTTTTGATTTTTCTCCTGCACTTTCTCTACCAGTAGAAATCCAAGTCAGTTACACTCCTGAAAACATGTTCCCATATCACGGGGCTCTGACACAGGGAGAAACTGGGTTTGCTTAGTGACAAGAGCGGTGCCAGTGCCACTGTGCAGCCTGCTCTGCTCTGCTCTGCCTGCTCTTGCCATCCCTTTTTTGTACTGCTGCAAAATTCTTACTGCTTCTAGTGTTCCCACACCACAAAAGACTCATCAGTCAATTGTTCTTTCAGTTCTAGTCATCAGTGGGTAGTGGGGAGGAAGGTGGCAGAGGAAAATGAGTAGATAAATTCCCTTGCCATAGGGAAGCTGAGCTGACAGGTTGCATTTAGACACCAAGCAGAAAGCGTTGCTCTCAAACTTCAGGAAAAGCAAGAGCTTTTGTGCCTCAGTTGCTGCAGAAGTTAAAGGAGCTGCTGTCACAACTAGGGTATGACTATCAAAGCAAAACCACATCAAAAAATTGTTTGTATGTTTTAAAAAAATAGAATATAGAAAAATCAAGTGTTTAAATCCTGCTGCCTCCTGGTTCCCCAGAGAAGAGTGGCTGTATAATGACTGGGTTTGAAAAGCTGTCTCTAGAGGTCAACTGTGACCATTAGCCCCTTCTTATGTCCCCCAAATACTGGTACTGTATTTCCAGGCACCTTGTGCTTTAGAAGTAAAGCTAGCAGCTCTGTCTGTTGATTTTGTGAGTGTTATTTGAAATGTCAGATGTGATTTTTTAGCTCGTTTCCCTAAGTACAGGATATATGTTTGCATCAGCTCCTGGGGTGTGTGGCTGTGGGATGTGTGGAGTAAGTTTTGCCTTCATATGTTTTTTCATTTGCTTTTTTCTTTGGACCTGCAGGTTCTCCTGGAAAGCAAGTGGATAACTCAGCAATGAATCAAGGAAATAACTTAGGGACTCCAACGAAGGCTGGGAAACTGAGCCATGCATTTAGAGATCCTCGGGCAGGGAGGAAGAGTGCAGAAGGACACGTGACAAAAGGTGGCGAGGAGTCAGAGGAGTCAGATTTTGAATCTGATCCTCCCTCTCCCAAGAGCAGCGAGGAAGAGGAGGAACAGGACGATGAAGAAGTCTTGCATGGAGAGAATGGAGACTTCAATGATGACAATGATACAGAACCAGAGAATTTAGGCCACCGACCTCTCCTTATGGATTCTGAGGAGGAGGTGGAAGAAGAGGAGGAAGAAAAGCAGAGCTCTGATTCTGATTGTGACCAAACCAAGCAAAAATGTGTGGAAGGGCCCCTGAGCACTCGCTTCAGTACGGGCAGCAGTGAAATAGCAGAGCGCAGTTCGGTGCCTGTGTCCCCGCCTGAGGTGCCAAGCGCTCTCATCAGCTCTGGCCAAGAGTTTGATGTTTTTGGAGCTGTGCCCTTTTTCACTCTGCAGCCTCAGGCAAGAGAGAAGATGGACAAAGATCTTTCTTCTCAGGTGGCTTTTCCCAGCCTAAGCCAAGAGCAGGATGACTTTGATGTTTTCATAAAAGCTCCTTTCAGCAAAAAGGTGCCCCAGCAAGATGGGCAGGGGTCAGGGATGGAGCCTCTGCTCTCCCCCACCTCCCCACGGAGCGTGGATATCTTTGGCTGCACCCCATTTCAGCCTTCCCTTCTCCCCAAGTCTGCGGGGAGTAGAGAGGACCTGTTTGGGCTGATTCCGTTTGAGGAGATCACAGGGAGCCAGCAGCAGCAGAAGGTGAAGCAGCAGCGGAACCTGCAGAAGCTGTCATCCCGCCAGAGGCGCATGAAGCAGGAGGTGTCCAAGAACAATGGGAAGCGCCATCATGGCACCCCCACCACCACAAAGAAGGGGCTAAAACCCAGCTACCGCACTCCGGAGCGCGCCCGCCGGCACAGGAAGGCCGGCCGCAGGGACTCCCAGAGCAGCAACGAGTTCCTGACCATCTCGGACTCCAAGGAGAATATCAGTGTGGCCTTGACTGACAGCAAGGATCGAGCCAACCCTCTGCAGACGGACGAAGCTCTGCTGGATCCATTTGGAGCCAAACCCTTCCACCCGCCGGACCTGATGCGCCATGCCCAGCACCAGGGCTTTGGGGACAGCCGTGGGGACCACGGCACCGTAGTCGTGACTGGCAGGCCGAGGCAGAGCTCCTTGCACGGGGCTGTTCACAGTGGGGACGGGCTGAAAACAGATGACTTTGGTGCTGTGCCCTTCACAGAGCTGGTAGTACAGAGCACACAGAGCCAACCACAGCAGGCACTGGAGTTAGATCCCTTTGGAGCAGCTCCATTCCCTTCTAAACAGTAGAGGCTTCCCCCGTTCCACCTCTCCAAGTCCCTTAATAAAGGCTTAGTGGAGTAATTGATGTGGTTGAAATGCCAGGGGCCTGAGTTCTTCAGGTTTTTCAGCTTGTTCAGGCTGAGGAAGCAGTGGTCTGTGTGCAGGATGGAATTGCAAATAACGGCTAATTCTGATTTGGGTCTTTTTGAGAAAAAGAGTGTTGCTTCCTTACAGCAGATGGCTCCCAGAATGCAACAAGGAATTGGATACGAATACCTGTCACTGACCTGTGGCCCTGGGACATGCTGTCATTGTGCACTTTGGTGTTTCCTTTCCATCCCTCTGCCATGTGCCCTGGTGGAGTGGAAGAGGCAGGGAGCACATGGAAAATGTTTTCTGTATGTACAGGGGGCTGATGAGCTGCAGTGCTTCTTTGTGTCTCAGCAGACCTAAGAACCAAGACATACACGGATTATGTGCTGGAAATAGCTAAGTCTTTGCTTCCTAGGTGAAAACTACCTTTATTAATCATAAAAATAGAGCAGCCACATCCTCAAGGGGCTGTGGCCTTGAATTCCAGAGCACAGCTATGGCTTGGGAACTTGCAGACATCTATGCAGCTGCAGAGATGAAAGGCAGATTATTTTTTTTGTGTGCCTAAATGGTCAATTTTTAATTTTTTTTTTTTAATAGTAAGTGCCATTAATGTAAAGTAGCAAACGGGAAATGTAGAGTCAAAACTAAAGAAGCACATAATTCACTGATCCATGAGAAGCCTGAATGAGTACGGGAGTGAGCCAGCAGGGACTCAGCACGGGATTACAGCACTTGGGAGACTCCTCAGCACACTGGAAGAGGGGCTGTCCTTGGGCAGATATGGTGTGTTTCAGATGACTTGCAGAATTGACTGTGAGGTACAGCCATTGGGATTGATTTGATTACAAATTGGGATTTGTGTCTGTTTTCCTCTTGGATTTTTATTGCAAAGAAAATGTATATTCTCTCAAACCTGTTGGGTTTTTCCCACAAGTTTTATGGAATGACTGTAACCTAATGCTCTTTTAAGGTTTGCTAAATGCACTGAGCTTTGAAGACACTTCTTGCCCCGGCTGTGTTCCAGCAGGAGCTGGTTGCTGCCGGACCACTGAGCTGCGTTTCACCCCATGGAGCCTTTTGGGCAGGATCCCTGTCCTTCTGCCCAGGACCTTGGAGGCGTGCGGAACTCCAGGAGTACCTCGGGTGATGGGAGGAGGTGTGAACACTGCCGAGCGCAGGGTTTGCTTTGTGTGGTGCAGCAGCTGCTGTTGTATGTAGGTGGGGCAGCTCCACTGCCTCGCGGCTTGTCCCGAGCCACGGACGTGGTCTGCAGAGCCAGCGCCCTCAGCACAGCCCAGGTGGCTGCTGGGCTTCCATGGCCACCCTCACCGGGACACGGAAGGAGGTGGTTCCTCGGCTTGTTTCACCTTTCTGTCCTGCTCCACTGCACACTGGAGATTGATGAGTAGGTAGCTGGGTGTTTGCACATGGAGGACATCTCTGTTTGTGGCTGGGTGTGCTCGTGTTCCCCCCATCACAGGTGAAAGGAAACATTCACGGTTGTGAACTTTTTTGCCCCTGACGCCTCCTGCTGGATATACAGATCTGTGATCCTGAGGTCTCTGGGGGGGGACTTTGGTCTCTTACAATATCCATTTTTGAAATCCACATTGAAAACAAATCACGGGACTCCTTTGGCATCAGCTTGATAAAATGCCCCCAAGGATGTGTGTGAGATTGCTTCCCTTAGCCTCGGAATCTGAATGTAGCTTATAGGGATGGTGTGCAGATAGCTACCTTCATCTTTCTCAGTTTCAAGTCTCACAGGGTGTAAGTGAAATATTCCACCTGTGCCTGCTTCAGTGTGCCTTTTCCAGGCTTAGAAGTTAAGCCTGTAGGAGATGGAATAGAAATGTTTCAACACAGGACTTTCCAGGCTTTATTCCTGCTCTTCTCACCTGTTTGGTGCCAAAGGCTGCAAGAAGCACATGCCAATTTTTGTAGCATTACTGACACTCAGGTTAATGGTCTTCTTCCTTCCCCCCCACCCCGTGCATGCTTATGAGCTGCCTTTTTCAATGTCCTTCAGAGCTCTTGGAACAGGGCAAGATGACAAATGGGGCAGTAGGGTGGACACAAAATAAGATGAAAACTGGTCTGAAATGTGGCTGGTCCTCAACAAAGCCATGCTGTTACTGCCTTCCCAGTGGGAAAACAATGGGATGGGTTAATGATGCGCATGGCGCTGGGGCTTGGCTCCAGGGCCCAGGAGGAGAGGTGGGGGCTGTTGAACATACAGGGAGGTGGCTGGGCATGGGCAGAAGTGATCAGGTCAATTAAAAACAGGACAGGATGTCACACACTGCTGGTTTACCCTGAGACTCCAGGAGGAGGAGGGTTTCCGGGCCTCTTGGCACCAGGCTCTGTATGTAGTTATATTGTAGCACAGCAAAGCTGAAGGGAGAGGTAAGGCAAAGAAAACTGCAGACCCCAGTGACTCTAGAGCTGGCACAGGTTATGGCCCTTGATAATTTCCTCCTAATGGCCTTAACAAGCCTGGTTCTTCATCCTTGAGACACCAGTCAGGCCTTTGCTTAAATCTAACTTTTTTTTTTCTTTAGAGTTAGTTATTTTTATCCTTTCTCATGGTTGATGTGAGATGGGTGCACACCACTAAGCTGACTTTGCCTGGTGTATGTAGTTTATTCACAACTGAACCCAAGTTTGGGGTTATTTTCAGCCACTATCCACTATTCAGAGGAGGTAAAATGTGTGACTGTCAGGGAATGGGATATCCTTTGCCTTTTTTCAGGGTGTGTGGAGTGCAATGTGACCTTACTTGAAATCAGGATAGCCCTTGCTGCAGTAGACAAGTGCTGCCTGTGGTAGCTAGAGGGCAAGGTGAGGGGTTGACACTTCCCTTCCAGACAGAAATGCCAATGGATTTTTACAGCTTTTTTTCAGCATGCTGAGGGACTGAAGCACAGGCCTTCCAGGATCAGCTGCTGGAGAGAGCATCTGTCCTAAGGTACTAAGAAGCCCTTGGCGGTTGTCGTCATGGAAAGAAAAACCAGATAGTTGTGTTTGTCTGTGTACTCAAAGGGCCCTGAGGTGTGTAATTAATGTAATTAATGCTTTGGCTGCCCTGTGTGTGGTGGGGGGCTCTGTGAGCACCAGCGTTGGAGGAAAAAGCTTATAATCATTCTGGGTGTCCCAGTTAGTAAAACCAAGTACTGTGAAAATAAGTTGATATATTTGCTACTGTGAGAATAAGAGTTTATCTGGAGTTTTTTATACTATATCGTGTATTTTTATATATAAGAAGTATATATAAAATATACACATGCTCGCACACATCACGTACCCCTTGGAGTTGCTGTGGTTTTGGTAACCCAGCAGCCACAATCATGTTTGTGACTTGAGTGAATCTGAGTTAAGCACCAAGGGTGGCTGCTGTGTTACTGTTCCATAGTGCTTATTTTGAAAGGAAATCAAGGAGATGGTGTGTATGGCTAAAGTTGTGACTGAGGCATCACCTAGTATTAAAGAGCATAAAAACTATTTTAAAATTGCTGGCATTCAGCTTTTAAGTGCACTTGCCTGAACTACACTTCCATTTCTTGTTAGACTTGGAGTTTCTAAAGCTTTTTTGTTTACTACTAAAGCGAGAACTTTTAACTTCTTTTGTGAAGCTGATGTATATTATAAAATCCTTGGAGTTGTTAAATAAAACAACATGGTAACAGTGCCTTGGATGTCTCTTCAACACTGCATTGTGGAGTATTCATGTGTAGGCTTTCATTTACACATAAGCAGTGCTGCTGAATGATTTTGTAGCTATAAGCACCTATGACTCTCTTAAAAGTGTTTTAAGTAGTTGTATTTGCTGCCCAATCATCTTGCTGGGTCAAACTGGTTAAAAATCTGTGGATCATGTGTTATTTTGAATTCCTTCAGTTCAGTGTTACTCCTTATAGCCTTCCTGCAGAAAGGTCGTGTATGGTTCCCAATGCCTCTGGACTGAGCTCTGCTCTTCTGGACAGGACAACAATGTGGTATGAGCCACTTGCTGCAGCTGTTTACTGGATGGAGCAGGTTTGCTCCTGACTGCTCCTTGTATTGATTTTACTCTTGGGTGAGCTGAACTAAGAATGGAAATGGTCACGAACAGATAAAGCAGCAGCAGCAGGACTCTGTTAATAAAGAGCAGTGGTAGTAGGCTGAAAAGCTGAGTTCATCAGCAAATTCAGCTAGAGGTTCTCCCCCCAAAATCCCTGTCTGTGTAACCCACAGGATGTGGCACAAGTTCCATGGCTGAGCCATTGACATCTATTGTTTCGCTGCATGAGATGCAGGAATCACGTTACCCCAAGGAAAAAGCCAATGAACTGGAATTTATTTATAGGTTCAGTATGTACATCAAAGACCATCCATGCAGCTTGATAAATTGTGTCAGGTAAAAATGCACAGCTTGGCAATCATTTTCCTTATCTGGTGAAAACTGCTAGAGTAGTTAAGAGTTTCCATTAAAAAACACTTCAGCGAATGCTAAAGTCAGAATTATTTCAGAGCACAGACACATTCTTCAGGCATTACTGTACACAAAACACTGGAAACAGACTTTTATACTTGCGAGTTCCTTGTCAGGCTTCAGTAGTAGTAATTAGTGCACTTGAACCTTGCTTGGCTGTCAAGTAAAAAAAAAAAAAAAAAATCATTAAAAAAATCAGTGTTTACACTGAAAGGCTTAAGTTTAATTCCAGGAGTTGAATCATTAATGCAGAGTCAGTTTTGCCAATACTTGTTTCTGTAGTTAAAAAAAAAACAAAAAAAAGCTCCAAAACCACCCTCTGGTTTAATCAAACAGCATCCCTGTCCAGCGCAGGAGGAGGAGTTTATATCCTGTCTTCTCCATGCCTGAGGAGTTCAGGTGCCTATCTGTAAGCTTCCACCTCTACTCCACGTCTCCTTGGCACAGCCTGACCAGAAGGCAAGTCTTGCTCTTCTGCCTTAGCCGAGGGAGAGGCAGCTTTGTGCAACTCCAGAGGCTGCCTGCCCTGAGGAAGTCATTCTCCACAAAGACACAGTCACTTAGGAATAGTCCCAACAGCATCCTTGCCTCTAACCACGAAGTTCAAAGGATTTTAATGCTGTTTGGAAGACTGGCACCCCTGGAGTTTATTGCGCTGGGCTGCAGCTATGCAATAACCACTGTATTCCATGGCTCCCTGGTGTTCATTTTGTAAGAGATATTCCACAACACAGTGTTCCTGAAACTCCAGACAGCCTTTGCACTGTGGCGGGATTGTGGCAGCAAGTCTTTTTGGACAGCGGCGTCTGTGAGTGCAGTATTGTCCTACACACATGGAAAGGCCAGAGGTCAGCAATCTGCAGCCCCAGCAGGTTCACTGATTGCAAAACAGCAACAAACATGGACAGGCAGGCTTAGTGCTCCTCCTGGAATATTTTGGAATACTGATTCCAGATTACTGAAGGGCTCTAGAGAAATTTCTTCCAGCAATGGCACGACCCCCCCCTTGGGGGAGGCTATTTTTAAGATCTGCAATGAAGATCTAGGTGTGCTGGATGTCACATGGTCTTATGTCCCGGGGGAATGGGGAAAAGCTCATCCAGAGGAGGACACAAATCCCCTGAATTCGAGTTCATACGTTCCTGTTCCAACAGTGAGGCATAAGCACATCTTCCATGCAAAGGCCGAAGGTTGCAGAGCCTACAGGGCTGTGGTCTGGATCCAGGACCAGCTCCCACAGTTGCTACAATTTTACAGGCACACTGTCAGAAGCAATCTCCTAACTGTGCACACCACCTGAAAAACCTGGTGTCCAGGCCTGAGTACCCTTGGCTGAGCTGTTCATGTTTGCCAGGCAACAACACATCCTGCTGGGATCTGCATGCCAAGGTAGCTCAGCCTCCTGCTATCCTGCTCCAGGAAGAGCTGTTTGGTACCTGATTTGCAGAGCAGGAGCTAGCTGAGGAAATGCCCCTCAGATCCCAGGCAGTGCTGCTGTATTTATCAAAGCTGGCAGTAACACTTTGTCCCAGCAAGGAGGTAACAGTCCAGGAGTCAGGAAAGCAACTGCCTCAGTCCTTGACAGCACAGCTCATCACATGCGGCGGTCCAGACCCTCAGAGTCACAAATCCTCTCGTGCTGCCTCTGGAATAGATCAGGGCAAAGAGGTAAATCACTGCGCACATGTAATTGGCAACTTGTACGATTTCCTCAACATCCAGATCAAAGCTAAGCAGATAGAAAACCTGACCAAAGCCTAGGAAAAGGCTACTTAAACACATGTACTAAAGATGGTTTGAGACTACTAAGGTTGTGACACTGAGCTGGAAGGGATCTGGCAGAGCTAAGTCCAGCCTGCTCTAAAACTGCTCAAGGGCCTAGCAGCTCCACAGAGCCTCATCCAGTGCAGCAGCACACGTGAGCGGAGTGTCTGGAATTACATCCCTGCTTTTCATTTGCAGCAGTCAGGACCCACTCTGGAGCAGTGACCTGAGGTTCAGGCCTGGATTCCTGAAGCCTGTGGTTCCCCAGGGATGGCAACAGCCGTACCTTGGCTCACAAGTCCGCGCTGTACTCGGGGCAGGGCTTGCTGTGTCGGTACTGCATGATGTACACTGTGGACTGATGCCACCAGTACAGCATCACCACTGCCAGGATGTGCCACACTTGGTGGCTCGAGCCGAGGTAGTTCAGCTGGCCTGTGGGGGAGAACAGGGGCATGGAGTTCAGTTGTTAAATTCGGCCATAGCTCGTGCAGTGCAATCAGCAATCAGTCTCCTACAGAGATCCGCCATACCCTGCCCTTGAGGAGCAAAAGGGAAAGTTCTTTAACGAACTTGATGGAAGTTGTCTGCCTCTTCCCACTCTTACTCTGTATGGGAACACTGCATGGCGAACATGGTCAGTGCAAGTTCAGGACCTAGAGCAAGGACTGTGACACTGTAGGAAGCTTAATTGCAGAAAAAAAAACAGCCAGAAGAGAATTTCCTACCTGGGAAGTATCTTTCTGGAACTTTGGAAATATAGAAGAGAAAAGCTACAGCAGCGATGAAGTACATGACAAAGACCCGCGGAGCAAACTCCTGCAAAAGAAAAGGAAGCTCTCCTATTCTGTTAGAAGGCACAAACAGAAAAAAATATCCCTAAAAATAAAAAAGGAAAAGGCATGACGACACTGAATCTTCCTTCCCTGCCTGTTTTAGCTACGCACAAATCCAATGGGGATGCACATGCCAAAATCTGAGAAAGCCTGAGCAGGAATAAACCTCTTTGACTTCAGCTTCTTGCTTCTACACACAAACTGCTCAGTTCAACTGACAGCAGACACAGCATCTGTCTGTGAAAGGTCACCTGTCACTCCCCTGACCCTGCACAGAACAGCCAGGGTGAGGGACACTGCACTGCACATCCCTCTTATGCTGGGATCACAGCTGCTGCACCGGAGCCCGTAGCACTGCTCACACTGGGTGGTCAATAACCAGCAACTCAGTCACCAGGTAGATTTTGTTAGCAGAATGTTTTGTTACCAAAAAGCGGGACAGTTTTCTGAAGTATGGAAACAAAATGTGTACCATGGACACCATCCTGCTGTCCCAGGGGAAGCCAAATGGGGAAATTTGGGGGCACAACCGCTGTTAGTGATTTTTAGAGGCCCAGTGTGAAATGTCCTGTATAAAGGCCACATTTATTTCCAAGTGGTGCTCTGCCACATTCCACAGCAGCTCTGGACCAGGCTGAACCCTCACCCCAGGGGACAGCTATCCATCCAGGTGTGTGCAGTTTGTGCTCACTACGAAAAAGAAGTGTTTCCTTCACCACCATCAGGTGTTCCTGGGTAACGGCAGTGATTTCAGGGTAGTTCATACTGGGGCACACTGGGCTGCCTTTAGCTGTACTGGGCTGCTGTTTTTACAGCATAATTCCAAGTGGTGAAACAAACAGGAAAATAGTAACATTAAAGAGCTGTTACAGGAGAATTGTGTAGGAGACAGGCTGAGCAGGTACATGCTGATATCCGCTGCCATCCTAGGGAACAGAAGAGGAGACAAATAATCATCCCATCTTCCCAGTGTCTCCTGGTTGCCCTCTGGAGCTGTGGAGGCAGCCAGCCCTGAGCACTCAGGCAGCCTGACAGGCTCCTTCCTGCTCCACAGCCACCTCAGCTCCCGGCCCCCCGCCCTGGCAAGGGTGCGGTCTGCCTGCACAGGCTGCTCCATGCCCAGGCACAGACACACCTGGATCCTGCTTTCCTTCTCACCGGGCAGCTTTAGGGCAGCACAGCAGAATGAAGCTTCCCAAGCTGTCTACCCCCTCTCAACACACATTTCTCACTGTACCCTTAGGACCGTATTGACCAAAAGAATTCTGTCCTTAGAGGAATTTCAACTCCTCCTGCTTCCCATTGTTTCCCCAAGTGTAAGAAGATGGCAAGTGCAAAGCAAAAGGGAATCTTATTTCCTCCTTTTTTTTTTTTTTTACCTGTACAATGGATGCACCAATGCCGCCATTGAGCCAAACCCAGTGGATGGTGGGAATGATTCCATAGCCAGACACGGAGCAGAAGATGATGGAGCGCAGCCTGTGCCACTGCTGTGTGAGGTAACTGGGGTGGATCTGAGCAAAAAACACTGCCAGGATCATGGCCAGCACAGTGATCAAGTACACCTGGCGCCAGTACTGAGGGCAAAAAGAAACAAAGGCAAGTCTGTGGATTTCTTATCACGTGCAGAAGTCAGCTCTGGGCAGAAAGTTTCAGTGACTGAGCACAGCGCTACCTCACCCTGTCCCTGCTGCGAGCACCACTGATGGGTCTGAGTGCAGGGCCCTGTGTTTGTCAGCTGGCACGGAGGGGAAAGGACTCTGTTACTTGGGGGCACCTGGCACCACATCCTTCATTCCAAGCACTTCCTGTACCAGATGTTTTGAATGCACCTGTGCCTCACCAGCCCAGTTCAGCTCCTGGACAGCCATGTCCACGGCAGGCCTTGAGAGGGAACTCATTTACTCATCCTCTATTAAATGGAGAGAAAACAAGGTTGATTCTGCCTCATAGCAGCTACCTCATGGGCAATGCTATTTGAATAAAGTACCTGTGATGGGACACACCCCATGATCAGCCTCAGGCACTGAATACAGGTAGGACCTGTAAAGTTTCCCTGCCTTGGGAGAAATTTAAATATTTTTTTGAGGCTTGTGCAATCAATAGTTGGAAAGGAAAAGCTGCATCTGCCTGTCTCATCAGCCAGCACAGTTCTGCTGAGCTCAGAGGGATGTGTTCCAGTTCCCATCCCTGTCTCCCCACTCCTGTCCTATTCAGACACCTGCACTGACCCCCCCCCCCTTCCTGCAGCACGGAAATACAGTGAGCCCACGTGAACTAAGCCCTGCAAAGACATGTACTCCTGACTCACATTACTGCAGTAGAAGGCATAGAACACGCCTGACACATAGCAGCCCAGGATCCCAATGGAAATCCCCGCGTAATCCAGTGCCATCCATCGCCGGCTGGTCTTCTCGGAGCGGTGACAGCAGAACAGGTGATATCCTACTGAGCAAAGCATACACACCTACAGAGGGCCAGAGGAGGAGGGTTAATTCCTTAGCAGGGAGCGGGGAGCGCAGCAAGCTTCAGCTCTGCAGCTGGAGCTTGTGCAGTGCACCTTGGTGCAGGCACTCGGAATCCCTGCCAGCCAGCCAGCAAGCTGCTCTGGCAGGGTGGATGAGGAGCAGGACACTGCCAGCCGTGATGTCCAGTTGTACAAGTAAGAATAGTGGGCTTGTGAGGCTGAGTGAGCTGACAGTGCTCCAGGGAGACACATCTGCACCAGTACAGGCCAAACTGCCCCAGGCAGAGCCCAGAGCCCAAATCTGCCCTGCCCAGCACCCACTGTGTGCCTTTACTGAGGGAACACTCAGAAATTTAACTCTCACACGCAGATCACTTGCTTGCTCCTAGGCTGGCTTAAAATCTTTTCCCTGAGAAGTGTTTGGCTCTCTGTGACCTTCTTCAGGAGCAAGGAGGAGCACTGGAGCAGTGCTTTCCCAGACAGCAAGGGAGTTTTCCCCACCTGTGGCTGTGGACAGGCACCCTGTACCCTGCAGAGAACACAAACAGTGCTTTTAGCTCTCTGTGCTCCTGCAAGGACAGTGTACTTCACAGGAGCTGCAGTGGCCCATTGGAGATGCACCTGAGGTCTGCTGTGAAAACCGATTTTCTGACGGAAAGAGGAAGGAAGAGGTCAGACCCCCAGCCTTCCTGCCCATCAGGCCACGGCTGTCTGTGCTCTGCTACTTGTCCCTTTCCAGCAGCGCCTGGAACTGCCCCAGGCTCCCCTCAAACTGCGAAAGTTCTGAGACCCGGCCCAGAAAAACGCACTTGTTTACCACTGACTCTGTCCTATGCTAGCTGTGTTCCGTTTTCCCCAGCTTATTCCAGGTCAAATGCGACCCAAGGGCAGCGGCTTTCCCCTGGAAGGGCGGTGCCACTCGAACCGTGCTGTGCCCGGCGTGCGGGGCTGGGTACGGCGCCGGCTCCCACCTGGAAGCAGAAGAGGCACACGGAGCAGATGACGAAGTCCTCGCGGGAGGCACCGGCCGCCGGCAGCACGGCCGTCAGGTCGTAGATGCCCAGCGTGAAGAAGAGCAGGAAGCCGAGCAGGTGGCTCCAGATGTTGACGGTCTCGTTGGAGAGGATGAAGAGGCTGAGGAGACACAAGGCGGGGCGGGCGGTGAGCGGCGGCGGGGGCACGGGAGGCGCGGGGCCACGGGGCGCGCTCACCTCTTGATGCAGAGGCGGGAGGGCAGGTAGGCGCGGTATCCATCGGTGATGTAGGGGTTGTCCTTCAGGAACACCGGGATCTGCTCGTACGTGTAGAGCCGGATGCCGCGGGGCACCAGCACCGGCCAGTACTGGTAGCTGCCCAGCTCGATGTAGTGCGCGCTGCGCAGCAGCTTCTGGTGCATCCTGCCCGCCGCCGCATCGGACCGCCCCAAGCCGCCCTCACGGGCTGGGGGCCGGGGCCAGGATCGGGATCGGGACCGGGATCGGGATCGGCGCCGGGAACTGCCGTGATGACCTCACCGCGCGGCGCCCACCGATGGCATCACTGAATGGCTCCGCCTCGTCCTGTGCCGGCAATGACCACGAGGGGGCGCCCAAGAGCTGCCGCAGGGGCTCCTCAGACTCCCGGGATCCCTCAGAGCCCTCAGATTCCCGCAATCACTCAGACTCCCGGGATCCCT
>JAGMWU010000041.1:486146-512809 GCA_018697195.1 Certhia americana | reverse complement strand
CTCAGAGCCCTCAGATTCCCGCAATCACTCAGACTCCCGGGATCCCTTACAGCCATCAGACTCCCGGGATCCCGCAGAGACCCCGGACCCCTCAGAGCACTCAGGCTCACGGGATCCCTCAGATCCCTTAGAATCCCGGGATCCCTCAGAGCCCCCCGAACTCCTCAGAGCCCTCAGACGCCCGGGATCCCTCAGAGCCCTCCGAGCTGCCGGATGCTCTCGGTACTCCCGGACCCCTCAAGAGCCCTCAGACTCCCGGGATCCCTCAGATCTCCCGGACCCCTCAGAGCCCCCGGGACCCCTCAGACTCCCGGGATCCCTCAGATCTCCCGGGATCCCTCAGATCTCCCGGGATCCCTCAGAGCCCCCGGACCCCTCGGAGCCCTCAGACTCCCGGGATCCCTCAGAGCCCTCAGACTCCCGGGATCCCTCAGAGCCCTCAGGCTCCCGGGATCCCACAGAGCCCTCAGATTCCCGGGATCCCTAAGAGCCCTCAGATTCCCGCAATCACTCAGACTCCCGGGATCCCTTACAGCCATCAGACTCCCGGGATCCCTCAGAGACCCCGGACTCCTCAGAGCCCTCAGACTCCCTGGATCCCTCAGAGCCCTCCGAGCTGCCGGATCCTCTCGGTACTCCCGGACCCCTCAAGAGCCCTCAGACTCCCGGGATCCCTCAGATCCCCCGGGCTCCCTCAGAGCCCCCGGGACCCCTCAGACTCCTGGGAACCCTCAGAGCCCCCGGACTCCTCAGAGCCCTCAGACTCCCTGGATCCCTCAGAACCCTCCAAGCTGCTGGATCCTCTCGGTACTCCCGGGATCCCTCAGAGACCCCGGACCCCTCAGAGCCCTCAGACTCCCTGGGATCCCTCAGAGCCCTTAGACTCCCGGGATCCCTCAGAGCCCCCGGACCCCTCAGAGCCCTCAGGCTCCCAGGACCCCTCAGAGTCCTCAGACTCCCGGGATCCCTCAGAGCCCTCAGACTCCCGGGACCCCTGCAGGACTCCTCAGACTGTTGGGATCTTTCTTGGAGTCCTAATACCCCTGCGGTGCCTCGGGCCCCTCAGAGCTCTCTGATCTCTGGGACCCCTCAGGCTCCCGGGATCCCTCAGAGCCCTCAGACCTCCGGGATCCCCCGGGGCACTTTGGACTCATCAAACCCTTGAGGTGTCTTAGAGCCCTCAGATCTCTAGGGTGCCCCAAGGTGCCTCAGACTCCTCAGACCTGCCTGGACTCCCCAGTGTATCTTGGACTCACGGGGCCCTCAGAGCTCTCAGACCCTCACAGCCCTCTGAGACACCCGGGGGTGCCTCAGTCCATGAGGCAGGTGAGTCCCTCACCCAGGGGCCCCTCTGACTTCCCCTGAGGTACCTTGGACTCCTCAGAGCCCTGGGGTACCTCAGACTCCTCAGATGTTCCGGGACCCTCCAGGACTTCTCAGAACCTCTGCACCCATGGGGACACACTGGGACCCCCAGGACCCTTCAGCCCTCCGAATCAACAGAGACGTGTCTTTGGGCCAGTCAGGCGTTCCTCTCAGGTAGGCCTGAGGCTGCAAACCTCAGTAAGAGTGGCCAGGAACACACCTGTTCAGTCAAACAACACTGAGGGCTGGCATTCCCCATGGGAATTGCAATTGCACTCCGCAAGAGCAATCTCTGGTTGATTGAGATTATGATTACTAGCATTTTGGAGCTTTCCCTGTGCGCTCTGTGAAGTACCAAAAAAGTTAGCATTGCCTCAGTAAGAAAAGTTGTATGTTGTTTACCAGCTTCTTTTAATGTTTTTTTTCTAATTAAAAAAAAAAAAAAAAAAGAAAAAGAAGTAGTGGGGAACAGCCGTCATTCCCTAGATATAATAAGACTTTTGGTTTCAAAGTTGCAGACAAGTGTGCCACAGGGTAATCCTGGGTGTCTTGGCCCTCCCTGCCAGTCCTGTGCTGGGATGGCCCCTGCAAAGGTCTTGGGTCTCATTAAACCAAAAGGTGTGAGGAGCACATGGTGTTTTCCCATGGCAGAGATGTGTACTGTGAAGTAAAAGATGTGGATGCTGAGAGTTTAAAATCCACACTGGCAATCAAGGCCAGGTGTTCAACAGAACCAACTGTGCTGTGTCACCCCCAGTTTGTGTTACGCCATTTGGTTCCCCAAATTAAGCTGGATTTGGTCAGCAGCAGCTCTTGAATATTTGTACGGATCAATCATTCACCGAGATTTCTTCCCGTTAGTGTCCTCAGAGCACTGTTGCTCCTGCCCCTGCAAACCTGCTGGTAGCTCCTCCTCCCTCCTGCCCAGCTGCTCTGAGTGCTGGGTTCCTTTTTCCCCTCATTTAACCTTGGAGTTTCTCAGAGGAACCCTGCTCACAATAATAATTGAGCAGGCTGAGGTTTAAGATGCTTGCTTGTGTTTCAACTCCCTGGGATGTATTTGGAGCCTGACCCAGAATGGTTAATTGCTGTTTTACTTTGTTTCTGTTCCATACTGCTTCCCTGGTTCAGGATTTCCCATTCACCCAAGCTTTCTACTAATGAAGTTAGTAAGACTAAATTAGGAAAGAAGCACAGAGAGAACACATTCTGCAGGGAGACACTCAGCCATGGCTGCTGAGGCAGGAGGAGAGCTGTGATCTCAGTGAGCTGCGGGAATACTGTGGGCACTCCTGCCAGCTCCTGCTGCCAGACCCAGGGGTTTCTTGTGTGCTTCAGTGTCAAACCACTTTTGTCAAGCCAAAGGGGGATCACAAAGTTGATACCGATTTAAAAACCTTAATTAATCTTAATTGTCAATTGTCTCATTAGCTTACCGAGAACACTGTACCTGCAAAAAGCACTTTGGTTCTAAGCCGGGTGCAATTTAAATGAACTCCCAAGTGCTTCAAGGGGTTCAGAAGAAATCGGCGCTGACAGCTTTTTTTTTTTTTTTTTTTTTTTTCTCCTAAAGAAGCTTTAATTGGCTGTTAAGTTAGAGCTTTGAAGCTTTGATAGGAGGAGTGTTATAGGTTAAATTAATAGGGAAAATTGAGAAACAAGTAGGGCAGCTTTAAATTAATTACTTACACTATTTATTTTGAGCTTATTGAACAATTGTGTTGTATGTGTAAGGGATTGAAATTAGCCATCTGTGTGAGGTAGCTTTGACCTAAATTGACCTTCTTGGATAAGTGAGTAGCTTGCCCTAATTCCTACACTGGATCTCGAATTTCATTGGCAGATAAGATTAATTGGGAGGAAAGATGAATGCGCTTGAGAGGTTCCATAGTTTTCTGATGGGACTGGAGTCAGTTGTGCAGAGAGAGGTAGGAAAGGCTTTCAGAGAGGCAGCTGAAGAGGTCACCCAGGAGCTGAGCTGTCTCTGTTGGCCCTCCCTGCCTGCTGAGGAGCACACTGAGAGCAGGGAGCTCCGGGGGCAGCTGCAGGTTGTGCCCTGGATGGGGGAGCGGCCGGCGCCCCCGGCAAGGAGCCGGGACCTGAACAAAGCTGCGGCCAAGGGCTCGGGGCTCTGCGGCTCCAGACAGGCGACCAGGCTCTCCGAGACAGCAAGAGCCAATGGCTCAGTAGGAAGCTCCCAGACTCTGGTGACAAACGCCCGGGGAATCCTTTGCCCCGGGACCTTCCCGAGGCACCAGCTCAAGCTGCTACTGTGTCTGCGCCTCATTTAAATTATGTAGGGTACAAGAAGTGTGGGGCTCTGCCAGTGTGTCCTGGTTTAGGAACAGCATCATAAAGTCACCCCAGAACATTCTGGAAATCTGGAGCTGAGCTGGTAAGGAAACCTGGTCGGACTGTGTGAGATCCCAGGATCTGTTTGTGCCCTGCTCCATTTATGCTCAGCTTTTCCAGGGAGCAACCGGGGAAAGAACAATGATCCCAACCAAATATCTGAAATGCTGATGACAGAATGTGAGCAAACTCCAAAGTGGTTCAATTTTAATACTGAAAAGGTGTGAATATTCTCGGTGCTGATTTCTGGGGCATTGAAACTCTTTTTTCCGCCCCTGCTTTCCGAAACTATCTGTAGCCGGCCGTCCCGGCCGTGGCTGCTGAGCGGGCGGAGGGGGCTGACAGGAGGTCCCGGGGGTCGGGGCATCCTCCCGGCTCATGCCCAGCTCTCCCTGCAGGTGTCAGCCTTGCTCCATGCTGCCGCCCCCGGGGCTGCCTCCCGCCAGCTGCCTCCTCATCCTCATCCTCATTCTGTGAAGATCACCCCGCCGGGGCAAACCCCTAGCAGTGCGCATCGGGGTGGTGCTGGTGTTCCTAAAGTTGCTGGGCTCTCAGTTTGGTCCTTCTGAAGTGCCCGGCCAAATGCCTTCTCCTGAGTTCGGGGGCTTTCCACGGTACAAGTGAGGGAATGGGAGGTGATCTGGGATTGCTTTCCCCGCTGTTGGAATCCGCTGCTCTGGGAGAATTGAGCTGGCTCTGAGTTTCCCAGAAAGGACAAGATTAGTGCCCAGGAATGAAACCTTGTATCAGACTGCCTTAGTTAGGAAAATACAGCTGGGAGCGTTGGTGGAAGGCACTGCATGTCTTCCTTTGCATTGTGCAAATTTATTTGCACATTTGCATTGTGCCTACAGCAGTGTTGGTGGATAGCGCAGAGTTTCTTTGCCTGTGATAAACAGAATTGTGTTTTCCCTGGGGACAGGAAGCACGAAGGATATATTGGCATGTTGTGTGAAGCAATTTAGCAGAGCTTGTGGATTAAGTACAGGCACTGTTTTATGGCCACAGAGACCAGGTAGCTGTTCGTGTGCACGGAGTGTCCGTGAGCGCCGGGACACACGTGTCATCGGGAGGGGAGATACTGAAGCCCCTTGTCACGTCCAACACAGGAATCCCGTCTCCAATTCTTGGAAGTAGCCACAGCAGATGTGCAATGGATTCCTGAATGTTGGTACACAGTGAAGTCACATGTAAGACACTGACTTGTAGCCTCGTAGGAGTTGAAGGGGCTTTAAAAGAGAAGGTGTGTATGCGTGTAAGAACGCATACAGCCCTGATCCACCAATTCCCTTCATGCGAGAACACTAGGAATGCAAGTATCTTGTGTTTGATAATGACATTAATGCCAAGAAAGCTCGATTTCAAGGCCCTTTTCCCTGAAGGTCTTCTCTCCTCCCACTGTCCCCCGTAGAAATGTTGTGGCCAAGTTCTCCATGGTTTCCTGCAGCTCCTTGGTTTAGCACTGAGCAGCTTCCAGGAGTGCCGCAGACAAACCTGCTGACATCTGCGTGGGGGCTCGGCTCTCTTTCCTCTCCCTATGGAAAGATGCCATGTGATGTGTGCACTGAACTGACTTGGTTTGGTAGGGCTCTTTCCCTCGGATTTTTTTTTTTTGTTGTTGTTGTTGTTTGGTTGGTTTTTTGTTTTTTTTTGTTTTTTTTTTCAGGGGATTTTTTTGTTTTTTGTTTTTTGAATCAATCCCTTTGGCTTTCTACTCCAGCTTCTGAATCTCAGCATCTGTCAGTGGTGCGATAAATTCTCTTTGGTGATAAGAGAACAGCTGCCAATAGCAAGAGCAGGGATGGCATTTTGGGTTTTTTTCTGCTGTGTGAGCCCTTGCAGTCAGCAGAACCGCCCTGTGCACACAATGGAGAAGGCACCTCTCCTGCCCAGCCCACTGTTCTGCTGCCAATTTAGCAACATCTTTTCCCTCCACGTTAAGCAGATGCACACGAACAATTGTGCAGCATAATAGAGTCCTGAAAAGAAAGAACTGGAAGTAATTGACAAATGGCTTTTTTCTGGATATGTTCTGAAGGTGGAAGTGGTATGGGGACAATAAAGACATTTTTTTGAGAACTTAAGGGATTTTCAGGGAAAGAGAGAAGCTGCTTTGGAAAGATTCTTAATTCTGTGGGTGGTGTTTCCTAGCACAACAGTCTGCTTCCAGTGAAATTGGTAGAGGAAGAAAAGTCCTTTTTTGTGGAGTCCTGAATTTTAGGTGCATAGGATTTAGGGGTTTTGTTCTTTATATTTAAAGGTCTCTTTAACTCCAGTCTGCTTATAAAATTTTATCACAGCTGGAATTCATGCCACAACAGAAGGCATTTTGAGACCAATTATTTTGACTAGAGATGTTTTGCTTCTCTCGTTGGGATGCATCATTTAGTTGATGTATTTATAATGAGGGTGAAATTCCAGGAATTGTTGACAACTTTGTTCCATAAGGTAATTTTGGAGAAGTACTTGGGTTTGGGACTTTGCTAAAGGAAGAACCAGACCATTCCTGTGGAAGTCTGAGGCTCCTCTCACATGGTTGGCATTTGACAGCAAATTTACCAGAGGGGATTGATTATGTTTTTAAGGCACTTAAAAGTCAAACCAGCCTCTCTGTAAAGTCCTCCTGTGGGTTTTGCTGTAAAGCCTCACTGGTGCTGGTGGATATCTCCAGGTAGTTCAATGTTCTTGCACATACAACCACAGACACATGTTCTCATTTGGTTCTGATGAGGATTTCCATGCTGAAATCAACTGGGCCTTTTCCAAAACTCCTTCCAAACTTGTAGTAGGCTTTTTCATCTGATCTATGAAGCACTGCTTTAATCCCAAACAAGCCCTTGGTACTGACATTTGGGATGATCTCACTGCACTTCCTTTTGGCTTGTTTTTTTGTCATCTGCCAAGATGAACACATGTAAACCATGTTTTTTTCCTGTCTGTGTTGCTAAATGCCACAATCTCTGCTAAGTAGCAGTGATGTAGTTTGAGAATTGGTGATATCAAAACGAAGGTTTCCCTTGCCTACAAAAATGCTCCAGAGAGAACCAGGAAATGGGGAGGAAATTACTGTGTTGTTTGGATCACTGCACTGTGGATTTTGTTGTCTGCCTGCCAGATTGGGGTTTTCCCCTTCCTAGTTTGTCTTCGTATAGGTTTTTATCAGATGTTTTGATTACTAAAATTGGAATTCCATGATCCTCTGAAGATACACAGGCCATTTCCCCCTCTCTTATCCTCATTCTCTGTCTATCTTCATTAAATAATGGAGACTTAAGTGCCAAGGAGGAGGCTGTGTATTAGGAAGCGCTGGGAAGTTGGTGAAGAGCCAAGTACAGTATAACAAGTTCTGCAATTGCTTTTAATCCCTTATTCTGTAATGCCTTGTATTTGTCCACTTTTCATGCTAGTAGATGCCCCAGTCCCATTTCCATGTGAGCCTGGGAGACCTGGAATGCTCCTTTTCAGCTATTGCTTGGACTAAAAATTCTCAGCAGAGAAGGGATGGAAGGGAATCAGTAACCTGCTTTCCTACTTTATTTTGCCTTCTTTCATCAAATTATTTGACCATTGCATCTATTACTTCCACATATTTAAGGTAATGTGTTGATTTTTTAAAGTTGTCAGACATTAAGCAAGGTCCACAGAATATTGTTTCCCAGTCTTAGAAGCTTCTCTTGGAATTTTCCTCTGTTCTCCAGTTGCACCCTCCTTGCCATTTCCTTTCACAAATCGTGCTGTCTACTGTATCTCATCAGTCATACAAAACTCACTGGCACGTCCCACAAGTGGCTGCAGAGCACTTGGATTTGACCAGTCTCGAGAATTCTGTTCTGCTTCTGCTCTTCCTTTCTCTGTGACCTCGGAATGACAGTAACCCAGCGTTCTGGGAAAAACGAGGCAGTGATTGAACCCCCTGTCTGTGCTGTGCACATTGAGCCGTGAGGAGTTAGAATTCTTCTACTCTTCCCAAAGCCCATCTTGAATCTGTTTCCTGTTTTCCTACAGTCTGCTAAGCTGATGGATGCCTTCTGACGGTGTACTGCCGTCGGAGTGACTGCTGGAATGAAAGCTTTGTGCTCGCAGAAGACACACAGTGCTGGAGCCACAGTTGTGTCAGCCTGTGCTGTGTCACTGGGAAGTGATCTTACCAACATGTGAAGTGTGCTCTTCCCCCGCTGAGATCTGATTCCTGCCGATGTGCTGGATGGCAGGAGTGACTCCTGAAAGCCTGCACATGATCCATGCTGCCGGGGAGGGGTTTGGAGTGGGAATCCGAGAGCAGTGTGGGGATGTGGAGCTGTTCGCAGCTCCCTTGCCTATCCTAGGGCCATGTGTCATGGAGAGCCGTCGGGCTGGGCTATTCTGGGTATTCCTGGCAAGCTGGGACTTTTTTCAGCAGTCTCACAAGGAGTTGAATGGCTGCAGATGCTTCCTCCTGACTGGAGCTGGGAGTTTGAAGGGCAGCTGAATTTGCTAATGTTGGTGCTTTGATGCAGAGTGTGAGAAATGGTGATGAGGCATGAGGCAGAACAGCTTGCTCGATTGCTGCTGGAGTGACTCCGCAGTGCTGACAGTAGTTAAAAACATGGCTTTGGTGCATAGGCTTAGTTAATATATAGAACTTGGAAGGCTGCTCGGAACAGCTACGGGCTCTCTGTCCCTTTGTAATAGAGTCGCTTCCCTGCCCAGGACTGCACTTTAATTTTCAGTCTCTTTAGGGTCGTTAGAGAAGACTGACATTTTGGGAACATTTGTACAGTACAATTATGAGTAACAGTATCCATGCTTTTTCCTGCAAGGGGATGTGCAATGCGGTCAGGGTTATTTTCCTGGTTGTTAGCAGTGGTGGCATTTTGGTTGAAAGTGGTAAAACATGGTGTTCTTTTGCCTGGAGAGTAAAAAGCAAAAGCAAAGACTCAGCAGGGACTAGAACCAGGACATACTGGACAGGCTGTGCCTTCTTGGGACCACAGGACATGATTGGATTAACTTCCCAGAAGAGCCTCTCCTGCAGCAGGAGAGTGACTTGAACAGCTTGGCCCTCTCTTCTGTACATCGAGTAGGAAGAGCAGGTAACTCTGCCACCTCTGAGGAGTCTGGCTGGGCCTGATGGGACAAAGACCACCCTGAACATGGCTGTTCAGGTGTCATCCTGCTTGTGTTCAGGCAGCCCGGCCTGCCCTCATCCTCACCTCCTTGGCTCTCCAGAAGCTGTGTCAGTGGTTCAGGAAGAGAGACCTTTTAGCTGCTGCCTGGCCTTGTTGGTCCTGCTGCTGCAGGAAACAAAATCCCGGTGGAAGCATGTCTTGCAGGCAGCTGGGAAGGGCTGTGGTTCCTCAGGTCATGGTGAGATCTGCTGCTGCCAGCCAGGGTGAGAGGGAGCTGTAGGATGGGCAGTGACAACCCAGGAGAACAGATGCCCTTGACTGCACATCCATCTCTCCATATCTGAGTCCTTTCAACTTTGTCAGAGCTTGTCAGATAATTTTCTCAATTAACAATTGATGGGCCAGCTGTTTCATGCTGGCAATTGGTCCCTCCATGGGTGATCCTGCTGACTTCAGTGGCAGTACTCACTGGGGAGAGAGGGGGATCCGTCCTGTGCAGTGCTCTCCTTACAGTGTACAGGTGGGGAAATGGTCAAGGAGACAGCAATCTTGGGGTTTTTGTTTAGCCTCAAAGTATTCATCCTTGTGCTCTCCAGGTTAAGACATGCATCAGCTCATGGAAGTGGTTGCCAAATGCCTCCGGAGTTGCTGCAAGAATATTTATCAACATTTTTTTCTTCACCACATTTCATTAAAAAAAGAAACAAACCAAAAAATCCAGAAAAAACCCCAACTAGAAACCTGCAGCCTCATTATTATTTCAGTGTAACTTGTGCCATGAGGAGATCAAGCAAGCATGTCAGTGTGTGACTGTCAGCGTGAAGAGACCAACTGTGGCTCTGTGTGTGAGCGAGTTCTGGGCATGCTACGTCAGGGGCACTGGTGAGTTTCTTTCAGGCTGCTGGAATGCTTTTTTGGGGGGTTTTGTTTGCAAGGGTTTTCTGTTTGTTTGGGCTTTTTTTGATGGACTAGTAAGTTATTAGGATGTGGACTTGTCAAACAGGCTTGTCAGCTTTTCAGCAGTCATCCCAAGTGGACTGCCTAAAAAGGGCTGGCACTGCATCACATGGAATGACCAATGATATGTCATATATTTTTAATGGGCAAAATGTTTTAATAAACATTCTCCCTCCTAAAATACTGGATTTTAAAATAGGTTTTAGCCTTGAGCCATGTAGCTACCCAGCTGTGAATTTTATAAGGCAACAATCTCCACACCATTAGATGTTATGACTGATACGCCAGTGATGGCAATAGCAAGTATTTCCACACATTAAAAAAAGTTTCCAGTAGCAGTTAAAGGAAGTATGGCTCTACTTGGAGGATTTTCTCAGCTCAAAATTAAAGCAATTTAATAAAATTATGAAGTCAGCCATGTACTGTCTTCTGGTGAGCTGTGAGTTCTGTGTATTGAAGCCATGCTGATTGCTGTGCCTGACAGCTTTAATCACATCGCCTGACGCTTTTGAACATCAACATTATTTTTCTTTTTGTGTGATTTCTAAATCCTTAGCTACTCATAATTCAGCTGAAAGGTTGCCCGATGGGGAAGATGAGACCCGCACTGTGATCTACCACAGTTGTCTTGGTTCGTAGGAAAAGCCTGCTTGCATTGTTTGTTTTTTTCTGGGTTGCAGCAGTTACCTTGTTTTATTTAGAAGTGTTTGGGACCAAGGCTCAAGTTGAAAGGTGATCCAATGATTCCTCTTTGCGTAACCCAAGTCCCTCCTGTACAGTGACTTTTGTGCAGTGATCATTAGATCATGTAGCCTGTTTGAGATCTGTTCTGTTCAGCCTAAACCTACCAGCAAGTCAAACACTGTCCCTCTTGAAAATATCTCACCTCTTATCCATCACAGAAAGCGAAAACTGAGTGTTTGTGTGTGTCTGAAAGAGAGAGCTGATAGGGGTGAGCTTCTGCTCTTTGTTGTTCTTTCTTGCCTCCTCTGTGAGCTGTTGTGATCCTTTCCTTACACATGGGATAAGAGAGTTTATAAAGCTGAAAACAAGTATTGTCATTTATGGGCTCTTTGCTGTCTGGGCTGGGAAAAAGCAGATGTGGGTTTTGTGATTAATTTTAATTTAAGTTTGCTTTTGGGGCATTTATTTACTTTACAGAAAATCCCCTTTTTTCAAACCAAAGGTATTGGTGAAAATTCCAGTAAAAATTCTGCACAAAGTCATTCTTTTAATAGTTTACAATTAGTTTCAAGGTGTAGAAGGTGACAGCAGGCTTTCTGTCATGCTCCTGTAGGACAGAAATAGAAGCACAAACATGGCTTGAAAAATCTGATGAGAACTGATACCAGGGTGGTGTTAATCCTTTGCAGCCTGCACTGTTCCATCCAGCATTGGTGCTGCCAGCTCTCTGGTGAGCTGATAGAGCTGTAGTGAATAGTCCAATGGCTCAGCTGTGTCCTGTCAGGCTTTTTTCTTCTGCTGGTGTCACTAAAAGCTACTCACACTTCTAGCAACGTAGGAAGGAACTTTTCATTGCTGCTCATGAGGTGATTTGTTTTACCAGCAAATAGAAATTCCATATCATTAGACTTTCCAGATTTGGTATGTCTCTGGTTTTGGTGGCTGAACCAGAAGACCCTTGAAGAGAAGTTAAAAAATTGCTTGTGCAGTTTCACATCTTTTTTGCATTTAGATAGATGGTGACCTTCCTTCCACAGAGGAATGAATTGCTATTACTCCTGAGTTTTGCCATTATCTATTGGTGATGGCCAGGGAGAAGAGAACCCAGAGGTCTGGGGTGCTGGCTGCTATAAGGGTAAAAATGACACCAAGCAGCCTCGGTCCCTCTGGACTTTTTGGTCCAGAAGATCCATCACAACAAAGAAATTAAAATACCTCAAAGTCACTGAACCAGGTCCCCACTCAGGGGACTGCTGGGTTCACCTGGTAGTCTTGTGGTGCTCCTAGTAAAGGAATGAAAATAACTTTGCCTGATGCTCTGGCAGAGGGTAAGGTTTTGGAAAGGCACGTCCAGATGTGTCTTTTGGTGTCCACTTCTCTTTCAGGTAGTCCCTGTTTCTCAAACTTCAGAGCAAGTGACAGCACATCCCCAGCTCTGAAGTTCCTGTGGTGCCTAAAATTGTACCAGGGATTTGTGCAGCCTTATCACCTGCACTCCTGAGCAGGCTTAGGGATCTTCACGACAGGATTTGGCAAGGAGCAGGGTAAAGCATTCCTGCAGGTTATCTCTTGTGATGAGATATTGTTTCCTGACACTAGTCATGCGTCACTCACTCCCATACCACTCCTCTCCCTGTTCCTCCTGTGATGTCTGTAAGGAGCAGTTAGTTAAATGGAAAATAAATCTGATTCCTCTTGGATGAAAAATCGAGTCAGGTAAGTTGCTGCTTGTTTTGCTTTGACTGCTATGTCTACTAGGCCGTGATTCTACTTTCTCCTTGCTGCTGACACCCCTCATAAACTCCATTCGCAGGGGCCTGACAAACTTGTGTGGCACTGGAGAGCAGCGTGGCCTCCCTTGGGCAGGAGCATGTTCCTGCCCCAGCTGCCCGGCCTTCCCCCTGGAGTTTGCGGCCGGGAGAGAGCTGCAGAGCTGGATGCTCTGCTCTGGCATTGTGGAGAAGGCCACAGCAGGTGGTGGGGAGCAGGGGTCTGTGGTGGGGAGGAGAGGCCGGGTTCTGCCTCTGCCCCCTTAGTGCCCAACCCAGCCTGGGGTAGAGGTTGCAGGAAGAGGCAGCACAGTGATCTCGTTCCATGTTTCTCTGTGTGCCAGGTGTCCCTGCGGGCTGAGAAGAGCCCTTTGGTCATGAGGACGGGCAGAGGGACGCCGTGTGTCTGTGTGTGTGGTAAGTGTCATTGACGACCGTCTCCCCCTCCCCAGCACGCTGAGAAGGGACAGGTAATTCGCTTCCTTCCCGGGGGAGGAGCCCGTCCATCCGTTCCGTGTGACAGCACCTGGACCCCCAATCTCCAGGTGCCCCCGGGAAGCACTGCTGCCACGACGGCACAGCTCAGCACTGGCACGGCCTGCACGGGGATCTGGTTAAGTCTTGAAAGACTTTGTGGGTTATGACATTCCCCTAAATGTGCTGAGCTTTCTTTAACCTTTCATAAAACATTGTGATCTTTATGGACTGTATCATATTGTGCAGTAATGTGCTTTATTGTCCACAGAATAAGCTTTTCTTAAAGATAATTGGAAAGCTGGAAATGGCTGCTATCGGCTGATTTTTTTTTTAACACATTATTTCTGAAATGGGCCTGGTGTAATAATGACCCTATCTGTTCAAGATTTAAGATTTGTCTTGGCAGAGAAAATTGATCCATTTCACCTTTGTCTAATGGAAATTTTTATCTGGGATTATCTGTTTATGTAAATGAATGTTCCTCTGAAAAGAGAACTTGAGGGGGCTGTAAATCTCAGTGACACTTTAGTTTCATGGGGGGAAAATTGGAAAGGATTCTAGTATTTATCTGACTGAAATTGGTTATAAAAACAGAATTATCTTCGTGTACCTGCTGCATCTGATGTTTCATGGAATTTCATTACCTTTTTGAATAATGCAGCATCACACTATATACAGGATTCAGTGTGATTAGCCCCGAAATTGTTGGGGGGGGGGGCTGTTTGCCAGCAGTGTAATTATCAGGAAAAGGCAACGTGTTTGGGGCAGTGGGATTCTGATTCCTGCCCTAATGGGTACCAATTAGCACAGTCACATTATTCAGAGGCTCTGAGGAGAGCAGGGGATATATACCACATGACTGTTTTTCCTTACAAGTTATGTGGGGCTTTTTAAAACTAAGGACTGAACCTAATTAGAGAGGAAAATGTCTTTGGGTAATCAGCTTTTGTTTACAGTTTGCAGAACAGGACTGTGAATGTAGCATTTAAACTAATATTTTAAACATCATCTTTAAAAGCAGTTTTGCCATTAAAGAGACGGCCTAGGGGTTTTTTGCCAAGTTTCCTCTTCAGCTCTAAATGACACATCCTGGCCGGGCTAGATCATGGCTGGGATTGCCCTACCAGACACAACATCATGCCTGCTAACCATTCGAATGTTTGTCTAAGATTGCTGCTGGAAGTACTGCCTCTTCCCTGTCACTCTGTGGCACTGACCAGGGATGGAGAGTGGAGGTGGTGGACCTATTGCTGTATTTAAGGAGCTGCTATGCAGGAAGATGCAACTTTTAGGATTATTTTACAATTACCCAAGATGAAAACCCCACATGTTTTCACATGAAGCAAGGCTACTTTGTGCACCTTTGACCCTTCCCTCTGTGGCAGACCAAAAAGGATTTTGTAGGTATAACAACATGATGGTGTTCTTTGTCCGTGCCCAGATGGAGCATACACGCACAGAAGAGTACACACTGGACATAAACACACATTTAACAGGTGAAACTTTTGGTTGTTATTGCTTAGCATGAAATTTCTGCTCATCTGGAGCAGAGGAAAAGTGATCTGCATCTAGGAACCATCAAAGAAAGCACTTCAAGGTACAAAACAATGCCCCTTATTTGTACATCTAATTAAATGGACTAATTTTCAATTATCTTTCAAAGCTTCTGATTGCTCAGAGCTTTCGGAAGTCAGCCCCCTGGCCTAGCTGGCCAAGTGGAGGATAGGAGCCTGATTTGGGAGGTGGATCATCTGAGTCTTCCTGGGCTGATTGCAATGGGAATTGCACCTAAGGCTCTAATGAGGAGGGGCTTTCCCCTCTGCAGTTAAAAATCAAGGCTCCAACTGCTGTGCAGAGGTGCAGAGACTTCTTCAGCCTAACACAACAGTAAGCACTAAAAAATTTTTTTAAAAACTATTGAAAACAGAAAATCAGCACTTTTACATGTCTTTCACTCTGTTATAGTTCCAGATCTTAATGTTGCTCAATTCATTTCCATAAAACTTCAGACAGCAGCATTCCCTGCCCAAGTTCTGTACTTTCGTGACTTTCTGCTCCACATTTCAGGCAGTCATTTCAGTTGGAAATATACATTATTACCAGCTCATTAAATCCAAAATAAATGAAGTGGAAAATTACAGAACTCCATGGATTACAGTGCACCCAACTCAAAATAGAAGTGTGTGATTAAAAACAAAATGGTCTGCATTTTAAAAATGGACTAATAGTTTTGGGCCCAGCTGGCAAAATGTCACATGAAATGTGTTTTCAGACTAGGAGCAATGTAAAATAAATATCACTAACAGTGCTCAAGGTGGGCCTCTACAAGCACAGGAATTTGCAATATACAGGCTCAAAAAAAAAAAAAAAAAAAAGCAATAGGTATATTTATAGTGTAAAGGACTGGAATAAAGGAAAGGCACTCCAACAATGTAGGGTGGAGGACAAGATTTTGCTTTGCCTCAGTTGAAGTGTAAAAGCACTTGTAATTCTTGCAGAACTGGAGCATGGTTAGGATCTTCTGCCTTGTTTGTTTGCTTTGAAGGTAACAGTGAGGATAACCATGCAAAATAACCACTATTACTCTCCCAGGCAAAAGAATAACAAACAACAAACACATTCCTAGACAAAAGCCCTGGGACTTGAGAACAGTTTGGTTGGCAGCATAAAAAGCCCAGCATTATGTAGCATTGAACAGGTAAATTACCTCCTCCTTGCAGCGCAGGCAGTTGTGTCTTTACTCTGCTGTTTAACTCATTTCCCCTGGTCTGGGTCCTGTTTCACTAGAGGTGAAGAGAAATGAGACTAAATGTGTTGGTGAAACAGATCTTTTTCATCTCATGTGGCTGTTCAGTAGTGAAGCAGAGAATGAAGAGTTAGGAATGAGGCAATGTAAGAAAAGACAGGTATTTTGCAAGAGAAATAAAAGTGGATTGCCTAGTGGCATTTTACCAGATCTTCCAGGCTTTGGAACTATTCCCAGGCTGGGGTAAGTCTTACTGTTCCTCATAAGGTGCAGAAGAAGAGAACATTTTACAAATTATGGCATAAAGTATATTAAACACTAAAGGAAGAATCAAGTTTGCATAGTTAAAAACTCAGCAGGATTTTTCGTGGTTTGTCCTACAATAGTGTTTAACTGCTGCTCTCGGGCTGTGCTTTGTGTGCGAGCCAGACCTGGAGAAAGGGCCTTTTGGCTGCACAGTGGGCAGTTTGCAGGTTCAGAATAGGGGTTTCCTTACTTGTGTTGAATTTAATGTCTGTCTGGCTTGTGTGGCAGAGCACAGCAATCCCGCAACCCTGTCTCTGTTCTGCATCCTCCAAGAGCTGTTCCACACAATGGAGAAGGGAGGAAGGGATAAAAAAAGGGCCATCTGTAGCTGCAGATGGGGATTTGTGGACGGGGTACAAGTTGCAGTCACTGAGTAAGCAGAGATGCCCAAAATATGTCACCTAAATTGACCAATCAGGCTGGGAAGGGGAGCATTAGCCTGTTTGGATGCGTGGTCGGACAGACCCACCCCAGCAACTGTGCAGCACACGCCGGCAGCCAGGCGCTCCATCAGCCTCCCGCTGCGCTCCACAGCCGGAGAGATGGGCTGCTTTTACCTGGCAGCTTGGCTCAGACCTCCCCCCACTAGCAGGTGTCGTTGGGCTTGTGCAGAACATGTTGCAAGAAATCTTTTCTTTTCCTTTTAATGTGTAGGGTTTTTAAAGGGATGATGTGAGATCTTGTACGCTTTTGAGTGTGAGCTCTGAGATGCAGTTTGGTGACCAAGTATTGTGATGCTGCAGTTGGTGAATGGATTGTGTTTTGTTCAACCAGGTGACAATTACCTAGATTTCTTTTCTGTTCTAGGAAATGATGAATCCCTTACAATGCTGTATTTATTAGGGAGATTAATTCTAAAGAGAAGAGCTCCTCTGTCCTGTTCTTGGAGAAAGATTTTCTTAGGGTGGAAGCTGTATGCATTCCTGTACACCACATCTGCTCAATATTATTGCAAGCTGGCGAACCTTTTCTTTGTTCTCTTCCAAAAGAGCTCATCAAACCCAGCCTGCTGTGCATAGAAGGGTTTTTTTTTTATTTCTACTGAGTGTTCCAGGTTGCTGTTCTGCTTCAGGAGAGTGTAATGCTGCAGAGCTAGGTGGTTTGGCAGAGCTTTCTCTCAAAGCAGGCTGCCCAGTGCTGAAGGGACAGGTGGGTTCCCTGCACACTGATGGACTGGTCTGGACAGGCAGATGGAAATTAGGTAAAAGGAAGACTTAACTGTGGCAGTATGAGTTCTCTGTATAAGGAAAACCTCTGTGTGGGTTATGAGCTCATGCAGTGGTCTCAGGGGTGGAAATTTTGCAACTAGGATCTTTTAAAGCCAGGGAACTTCCCATGAGGATCAGACATTCATCCCTTAGCACATCTTTCATGCTGAAATGCTTGCCATAGCTTATGATCGTGTCAAAAAAGCCAAGCTGCATTTCCTCCGAGGATGTTCTGAGGCCATTGAGTCCTGTCCAGACTTGCAGGATAGGAGGTAGGACAAGGCTTGCAGCTGTGAAGAGCACTGTGTAGGGTTGTTGCTTGGTCACTGCATCCAAGTATGTGTTAGGTGGTCATTTGTAGCCAAGCCTTATGGCAGCCCTGTCAGTTCTGCAGTAAGGGATCTGCATCTACTGAAATGGAGTAGCTCTAGACCTGCAGAAGCACAGCTGGGGTCACAGGTGCTCCGGGCAGGCCATAAGACACAGTAGCTTGTATGGCCAGGCCAATGCACTGCTTGTTGCTCCTCCCCAGGAGGATTTTAGGGTGTTAGTGTGTGCTACCTTTTCTAGTGAGCTCTTGAGATCACTCTAAGAATGGGTGTGGAGCAGAGGGGGAGCAGTGCAACTTTGGCTTAGAAGCAGTGGCAGACAGGCGCCCAATACAGCTGTAAAGCAGGAGCAAGGGGAGGTTCAGCCGCAGGCTTGGGGTTCTCTTAGAGCAGCTTTCCTTCAGCTGGGGGCTGAGATTCAGAATGCCACGACCGCTGCTGAAGTTGCGTTTGGGGTTTCAGACCTTGGCTGACAGGCTGCACTGAGGCATACTGCATTTGTTTGCCAAGTATCCAGAGCCAGGTTTTATTTCGGAGAGGGCAGTTGTGACCGCAGCAGTTCAGCTTCGCAAGCATTTTCGTTGTCTGTATTTCATGACACCTATTCTTTGATATGGGCCTGGTGTTTTGTGAGCTGTAAAGTGTGGTGAGCCTGCAGGACTGCAGAGCAACAAGCCTCCTTGTAATGCCTTTCAGAATGGCTCTATTATTAACTGTGTCACTGAAAATACTCCCTTTTACTTGGGGGGTGAGTGTTGTCTCCTTCACAAATCATCCAGATAAAAGCTGTAGCACAGGGGGTGGCGTTTTCTTTAATATCTTTCTCTGTTAGCTTTAAAATTAACATCCACCCCCTCTTCCCTGTTTGGGGAGCTGGCACAGGAGATTGGTGTGGGTTCCTGGCTGCTCCCATGTTTGACAGTGTCTGTGTTCCTGTGGTTAGAATCAAAGATGTCATTAAAACTTTATCCCTCAGTAATGTGAGAGCAGTGAAAAGAGTATTGGTATTGCTGTCTGAACACTGAGAATGAGGGCATTAACTGAAATGCATGTCAGGGTTGTCAGGCAGCTCTCGCCTTTCCTTTCCAGGAGGCTTTTCTGTTTTCACAGGACCTGTGATTCCTAAGCGCTGGCACACAGCTGCCACCAAGCTGTCTGCCTGCCCCAGCTGTCCGTTCTTCACAAGCTGACTGGAAGTGGAGGTTCTTCCTCCCAGCCCTGCTCTGACTCTGGCTTCCCTGCAGCCACTACGTCTCTTTGCCTCTCTGAAACCTTTGGCTGTGGGCCCTGTTCTACATTCAGCCAAAGGCTGCATCAGCTTCTGGGTGTTGCTGGCCCCTCCCACTCTTTCCTTTTCCTGTACTCCTCGCTCCAAATTCCCGACTCTGTTCTTTCCCCACACCTCCACCAAATTCCCCTTCCACTTTCTCCCTCCTCCCCTTCCTCACCCAACAAAGTCTTAGGTTCTTCCTGCTTGTAATTTGTCGCTAATCAGCTGTCAGTGTCGGAGCAATGATGAGAGGTTCATCTCTTGCTGAGGGTAATGGCCTTAAAAGTCACCGAGTCAATGTCAATGGGATCGCTCCAATTCAATCAGAGCCCTGGATGAGGAATGGCCCCCGCTGACATTAGCACTCATTTTGAGCCCAAGCATCTGGGCCCTAGTAAATAACCATCAGTGGGTGGGTCCGGGGGACAGGTCATTAGCCCCACGAAAAATAAATATCGTTTCCCTTGATGGCTGCGAGTAATTTAGCTCAGACGAGGAAATTTCACCCTAGATTAAGTATGATGAGCCAATATCAGTCAGAGGAGGCCAAACAGTGAGAGCTGATGAGATAGAGGGAAATTTATATGCAGCTGGCTGAATGCAAGATGAGTTTAAAGAAATGATGTTCTCTTCCACTCCTTGTCCATGTGCAATGCCAGGCAGTGTGTTCCCGTGGCTGACACCCCCTTCCCACGCCCCTGGGGCTCCCCCAGTGCACAAGCACATGTCTGTGGGCTGCACAGCCCTCCCAGTGCCATACCTGCCCTCCCTAGATGCAGCAGTCCCTGCTCCCGAGGCTCCGGTGCCGATGGCTTTTGAAAGCGCTGCCTCGGAGCCGGAGCGGCAGCGGCTCCTGGGGAGGCCGTGCCATGGCCGTGGGCTGCCCTGCCCGTTCCCAGGCACCGAGGGGCTCCAGGGTGCCGGAGGCCCTCCAAGCCAGTGCCTGCTCCCTCTCTGTGCGTTTGCTCTGTGTGCTTTTTGTGTTTGTTACTTATTTAACCCATCAATCCTGCACACGATATGCTCAGCAGCTATTAATTCCACCCCTCCAGCCCCTCTTTATTGGGAGCACACACTGGGAGTTGTGTTTTATGTCTGCTGGAAACAGTGAGCAGACAGTGTCTCTCCCTCATTGGCCCAGCTCTGTTTCCTGGAGCTGTGGCTGGAGGCTGGCTGGGGTCTGTCCCCCAGCTGTGGCTCAGAATGCAGATCAGGCACGCTACAGTAACCCGTGCAGCTCTTCCTCTTTGCCAGGCTTTTGTGAGGGACCCCGGGGGCACTGGGACATGAGTACAAGATGACCCCCATGAGCTGGAATGCCAGAGGAAAACCAAAGCAGGACAAGAGCAGACAGAAAGCAACAGAAAGCACATGGAGAAGCAGGTTATCTTGCAGAGACATGAAGGAGGGAATTAGGAGTGGAAGGAAGCAAGAGGCCTTCCACAGCTAGTGCAGGATTTGGCTGCCTCTTGGAGGCCAGTTTCTTTGTGTTAGAGCTCATTAACTGTGCTAACAACAGAATTCAGACTAATTATGTGATATAGT
The DNA here is from genome assembly GCA_018697195.1 of Certhia americana. Taxonomy (NCBI): domain Eukaryota; kingdom Metazoa; phylum Chordata; class Aves; order Passeriformes; family Certhiidae; genus Certhia; species Certhia americana. Next base: position 492,693 of record JAGMWU010000041.1, on the reverse strand, counting down.
TTGGTGTCTTTTCCTGTGATTTTCACCTATCTGGTGTAGTTCCTTGTACCTGAATAGTCGTCTGACTTCACTTATGTTTTCGGTTGGCTGGTTGAAATATGTCAGCCAGGAAAGACCAAGTATTTAGCTTGTCTGACAGAGAAAAAAAAAAAAGGTGGAATTCTGCTGGTACTTTTTGATATAAATTGGAAGTAAGTATTTAATTCTGGAAAATGTTCTGAGATCTAAGTTTTTTGTCCCAAACCAATATAAAAACCTGTCCATCTCTCTGTTGATTTTTCTTTCTATCTGACTGTTAATATATTTATTTTTAAATATTGGAAATTCCTGAGGCATGAAAAATCAGAATTTTTTCCTCATGATATGATGTTGTTAGCTGAAGAGCGAGGCTGCTCATTGTGGAGGGAGCAGAGATGATTTTTTTTTTTTTTTTTCCATGGATGTGAACCAGTAAAGCCAACAAAAATAACTGCAGGAACTGATCTGGGATCTGTTTTCAGTGGTGTGAAAATCTTTGTGTCCTACCAGAACACAGAGGACATGGTTTTGACATACCATGTGGTTCTTAGTGATGGAGTGAAGGTGAGCCTCTTTGCTCTCTAAAGCTTGTTTAGCACATTCTTTGCTCATCTCTTGAACTTCTCCAGTTCTTGGTGCTGCAGACTTGCAGGTTCTGTTCCTATCACAGTAAAATTAATTGATGTTTAGTTTATATACAATAGCTTTTTTTCACCCTTGTCCCTGTTTTGAAAAGAATTGGTTGACAGGACGTTGTGGGCCTGAGCACAGATCCCTTTGGAGGGTGAGAGTCTGTGTTTGGAATGACTGACCCCACCTCTTGTCACCCCTGGGGTGGGTCTGGCTGTGACTGGGGTGGGTGGTGGCTCTGCAGCCTCTCCCATAGGCAGGGGCAGTGCACTGCAGGCAGGGGTGTGGCTGTCTGCTCTCAAACGGGCCAAAACTGTACCTTTTCTGTAGCAAAATTCAGAGTTCTTTGCTGGATTTTCCTACGACAAATGGACTATTCTGTACTACTGGCTCTTGCTGGGGTGTTTCAGTCCTAAATATTTTCTTTGTGTTGTGCATTAAGTTCCAGAGAACTCTGGTGGGCTAAATTCTGACCTGCATAAGCAGGTGCAAAGTTAGCAGAGTTATAGCCCCTTGGGCTAACCCTGCCTTTGGCCCTGGGCCCACCCTGCTGCCTTGCCAAAGCAGAAATTGCTAGTCCGGGGTTTTTTTTTCTTTTTTTTTTTTTTTTTCCTGCTGTGTGATCATTCTCTCTGACACAGTATCTGTCTCCTGATCTCATGTGTTGGTGCATGAGCAAATTGATGAGCAAACCATTGACAAAGTCCTGATGGTGGAGGGGCTGATGATGAATTGGAGACCATTACAGCAGGTATTGTGCACGTTTTACCAGCTGACACTGAACTTCCCTCCTAATGCCAGTTTCCTTCTATGTGGGAAATGGGTTGGATGCCGGCTTCTCGCAATTAAAGCCAGTGAGGTCATATACGTCCTAATTACAGGCTAGCCTTTTGTGTCTAAATGTGACAGACATGTGCTTGGGAAATTGCTTTTAATGCCTAAATAAACATGATGAACTCCACGGCAGATTTGAATCGCAATTGGAAGTGCTCAGCCCCTGGAGTGCTGGGCTGACGTGGTGACAGCCACTTGTGCTGCTGACCCCTGCTTGGGATCTTTGTTCCTGGCACAGCACTGCCACTTTGTGTGGGGGCCCTCACTCACCCTTCCCCTTGCTCTGGACAGGGCTGTTTCACAAACATGTGCAGCAGGATTGCTCAGGAGTGCGATACAGCTCTCCTGTAAGAGGAGGAGAGGACTGGGACAGAGACAAAAATTGAGTTTACCAACAGCAGGGGCAGATGAACAAGCAGGTCTAAGACAAATCCACAGTACAACACAGGATGGTTAAACATAGACTTGGAGTACTCCTGAGAAATCACAAGTGACTGCCATCACCATCCAGGCTGGGGGATGTCTCCACATGGGCAAATTCTGCTCCCAGGTACTTAGGGATAAATCTGGATTGTTTCCAGACAAGCAAAAGCAGTCACTCCTCATTTGGACCACAGGCATAATGTTGCCCTCCTGCATTAAAGCTTTGAACACAAGGGGATAAGATCTGTGTAGATATTCAGGAAGCATCTTTTGGGGATATATGCATGTTAAATAATACACTTAACACTGGACCAAAGGCAATGTAAGAGTTGTGCTTGATTTGACACTGGAGGCAAAGTGCTCCATTTCCCAGGCAGCTTGCTCTTGCTTGCATATGTATTAGTTTCTATTGGTAGTATTCCCTGCAGGATTGTTTAAACTGGCTAAATCCTTGCATGCTATTTTCCTGTGTTTTATAATGGTTGGCAATACTCAGTGCTCACCAGCAGTCACACATACCTGCTGTTCCTGGCTTTGCTTGTTTGTTCCCTAGGGCAAAGCCTGTGTCTGAAGGCTGAAGCCTGTGTAAGGAAACCCCGATTATCTGTGAAAATCAGCAACCCTGTTTGTGTTGTCCAGACTAGTGGTGCTGTTGCAGAACGAGTATGGAAGAGTGGTGACCATAAGCACACCTTGTCCCTGAACTCTCATGATTCAGCCAGGCACTTAGGTGTGTTCCAGGCTGTAGTGGGATAGGAAATGTGCTTGGGGCTCAGCCTGTGAGGATGTGTCTTGCTATTGTACCATCTGAACTCTCTGAACCAGGTTAGACTGACATCCCACAAAGCTGTGAACCTTTACCTCGAAGAAGCTATGTGATCTCATTGGATCCCTTCAAACCCAGTGATCTGAAAGTCCTTCCCAGGTCCCAAGCACAGGCAAGTGATCTGCCCATGTGTGTGTTGGAGGGGGACCTGATTTGCCTCCCACCCTGATTTTCCAGCAAAATGTCTTGGTCAGTGTGTGGATGTCATCAATGGTGTCACCAGAATCACACAGGTACCTTGAGTTAAACCTCAACAAAAAGATTTTTGTCACAGCAGGATGGGGGAAAGGTCTTGGGGTTTTAAAGTATGAGGAACATCCAGAAGCCAAGGGTTTCTGTCAGGTCAGAGCCCATAAAAAAATCTTTACGGAGGAAGGACTTCATTAAAGGAGTGACTAATGTTTATCTTGCCTTCTAAGCCATGCTTAGATCAGGAAAGGCTTGGCTCAGGAAGGTGGGTATTGATGATGGCTTGTATCCCTAACTTTTAGTGTCCAGTTGGCACATGAGCCTTCAGCACGGTACCCTGTTTGATGAGTGCCATGTATGTGCTGGCTTTCCATATCATCTAACCAAACCTTGTGTTGTTCAGAAGTCAGCAGCCTTCCTTCGGGACAGGGAGGAGAGGTTTTAAAATCAGTGCAGTTGGTACTGGGTAATGGCATGGTGGCATTCATGGTGCATGACAGATTGGGCCCCAGGCTGGCTCAGGCCAGGAATGCCATTCAGGCTGCTTGAAGCGCCGTGGTGAGGCAGGGGGTGGCAGAGCCTGGTTTAGCTTGCCCTCGTGGATGAGCACAGCATAAGTATGTGCATAAATTGAAATTGCAAGCAGCTCTCTTCAAGTGGGTGCTTGAGGTTATGTGCTGGCATAGGCACCCAGATGGACTGAGACTTATCCTGACAGGTACTTTCCCATGGAACACATCAGCATATTTGCCTGTGTGTCATGGCCCAGATCCTTTAATGCTGCCTGAGCAGAGAGTGCCGTGTGCCTGCTCTGTGGTGGGGCAAGCACCCTGATGCAGGGCTGGAATAATTCCCTTGGCAAGCTGTATTTTCTCCTTTAAACTGACAGCTGTCAAACCCACAGTGGTGTCAAGACAGATGTGAAGTGCTCAGGGCTCATGGTAATGTATCATGCCCTGTTGTTTTATGTTGATAGCGCACTGGCACAATTTACGTCAGCTCTTCTGCCTTACCTTGAACTGTAAGGCACAGCAGCTGTTGAGTTTATATTTACAGCACTGTAAGTGTTTAGGCCATGCTTCTGACAAAGCACACACATATTTCATGGTGCTCTGCAGCCTCGTGGGCTCTGACAGACCCTTCTCATGGACGGATGGTGAAGCACTGAGTGAAAGTCAGAGAGAGGTCTGCTCTGAAGATGGGCTGTAAATTGCTGTTGAAGTAAGATGTTTGTTCTCTTCAACAAGCAACCTATTTTCATGATCCTTTCAGGAGCTGGACTGTCCTAAAATATGTCAGTGCTCTCTCAGATTTGGTTACAGCAGACTGGTCTGCACAAAAGTTACCAGAGAAGTGGAAAGTACAGAATCTGAACAGGTTTTATCTTCCTTTTCCCTTTAAGCATTCCTTTCCTTTTCTCCTCTTTTTAACCCTGCTTTTAAACAGTGTTAAGAGTTAAAAATGTGAATAAAATCTGGGAGCATTTGTAGCAAGAGTAGGTGGGAGCTGTTGTGGAGTCAGAGCTGTGCCTGGATATGCTAGGATTGCTTAATCCCAGCCTCAGCCCAGGTGAGCTGTAAGCATGAAATGAAGCCTTTATTTCCCCAGGATGTGTGCTATGTCCTGGCACAAGAGAGGGCTGTTGGTTGCAGCTCTGCAGAGGTTTTCTGTCCTTTGCAAATGATGTGACATCAATGCCGTTTATTTGGCACAATGTGGGGATATTAGAGGAATAAACAGGTCTTGGCAGTAAGAGCTTCATTCCTAGGGCGATATGTGATAACACCAACCAGTCCATTTTAAATGACCTGGATCCTGCAGGCGTGGGGCTTTCTGGAAGATGAGGAGTGCTCAGGCAGCCAGAATTAACAGCTCTGAGCTCTCTGACTTGGGAGGCTGTGGGAATGCCCTGCAGATGCAGGGTGCTCATGTCTGTGGTGGGTGCAGGAATTTGTCTTAGCAGGAATGAGAGTAACATTTCCCATAGAACAGGGGAGCTAAGTCTGCCCTGCTGCAGGCTCCTGGTGTGAGCTTGAGGAAGGTCAAAATCCTCAGATGTATTTGCACATTGACTCCCAACTGATATCCTGAGACTGAAGTGTCTTGAACAGTTTGGGTCCTGCTCTCTTTAGCTTCACAGATACTTTGCCCTGCCACATTCAAGATCTATCCAGGCAAACCTGCTCCATCTGCAAAGACTGTTTTTCCCTCCCTTGTCAGGGTGTTGTGAGGATAAACAGAGCAGAGATTGCCAAGTGCTTATTGATAATAGGAGCCATATAACTACCTGACATGGACATGCTGCTCTTTTGTTCATGTGCCTGGTAAGAAAAATATTATTTATCCCTGCAGCATCCTCTGAGAATGGAAAGCTCCCTCTGGGCTGCACCTGATGCCTTCAGGCTGATCACTGCTGTCCCTGCCATCATCCTCTACCCTATTCCCAGACCCTGTAACCCACCCATTAGCTCTTTTCTTCACTAGGAATCATTTACAGTGGGCACCACCTCTGCCTTGTGCATAGGACCCTTGCCTCTCCCTCTGCAGAGCCCTATTGCACAAAAGCAAGTTCCTGGTAGGAGTTTGCTGTTCCTTTTCTATCCAGATGGCCCTTCTAAGCCCCACTTGACCTCTCACGAACAGGCTCTGGACTCAGAAGCAGAAATTAGCAGGCTTCATACTCTACTTCACCACAAACTGTGAAGAGCCTAGGCAGGAGGTTGGCTTCAGGGGGAGGCAGTGTATTGGAACACATTGGAAAAGCCATTTCATGCAAGAAAATGTGGGGAAGCAAATGAGTTATTGCTGTCATGCCTGGAGCTGGGACTCACTTTCCAGCAGGGTGGGGGGGGGGGCCCAGAGACCCCTGCTGAAACAGAGAACTCCCTCAGGTGTCTGGTGTAAATGTTCATTCCCAGGGGTCCTTTCCTCCTGGAGTGGGCAAGAGGACACTCCTCAGTCCTGCTCTGGCTGCTCCTTTGGAGTCTGTCCCCGAGAGCCGCTTCCTTGGGCCGGGTGCCACTGTGGATTCCCCTTGTTGTGGCTGTTTTGTCCATGCCAGCAGTGGCTGTTGGTGATGGCCGTGGTGGGGATGGAGCCCTGATGGGGAGGGTGGCACTGGCACCTCCAGGCTAAGTGACAAAAGCACACAGCTGAAGTTTTAGCAACAGAGAGCAAACCTGGCCTGCCTGTAACAACATGTGCAGGTTTGGTGGTAACATTCCTCATGTGCAGGGGTTGATGGTCTGTAAGCTCTTCCAGCCTAGTAAGAGTTTGAGACTGGACTCCTTGGAGCATCCCTCAATGGTGGCAGAGAAAAGTCATTATTGGCACTGCCAGTGGAGTGTGGGTGCTGGAGTAGGGTCCACCTGAGAGTAATTCTGCCAAATTAGTGTAGTGCTATCTTATGGTCGGGCATTCATCTGTTTTGTTTCTCTATTTTCTCCTGTAATGAGTCTTTCAATTCTAGAAAGCTAAGACAAAATTAAAGAGTCTAAGAAGTCCTACAGTAGTCTAAAATGCATAGCCTCTTGATAGTCCTTTGTGCTTCTTGTTCTTTTTTACTCTTTCTTTCTTTCTTTTTCTTTCTTTCTTTCTTTCTTTCTTTCTTTCTTTCTTTCTTTCTTT